>JASDQU010010017.1:61951-88313 GCA_032191745.1 Picea mariana | reverse complement strand
CTGTTATGACTAGGAAAGCGACGCACAAAAGGTAAACATTTTTTTAAAGCATTAGGAAATTAACGTCAACACATAATTCATAGCAGTGCCTAATCAATGACATCATGATTAAAATAATTACAAGCGTCTCATCGTCGTAATCAATAACGACACAACAACCGTATCAGTCATAATTAGTAACGACACATAATTAACACATCATCACATTAGATAATGACACAAAATCAACAAGTATCATTAATGGGGATGCAAGATAAACTCATCACATAAAGATAACATAGAGAAACTTCTCGCCCAACCTACCCTGCAAGGTTAGGATCTCCAAGACACATAAGCAATGCTCAAAATTAGGATTCATCTGATTGATTTTGACCATTTAAGGTCTCAGGGCTGGTGACTGTTTTGAGGAACAAGGAGGTGTCTACATCCCACTAATACAATCAAGTCCAAAAACCAACTAGCTAAATAAACATCAATGATAATCAATGGCGCAATAGTATTCTAATAGCCAATCACACATCACATAAATTCTAAGGTGTAAGAGAATTTAATTACTAAATCAATCATACAACGACATAAGCTAAGGCACAATGTAATCAACTTTATTTTATTTTCAAGGAGCAAAAGAAGACATCTACTTTACTTTAAGGTGTGTGATTAATCAATCATTGATTTCAACAATAATCAACATTATTTTCAAGGTGCAGGAGAAATCAATAGTTTTATTCCATGGTGCCAAAGAAATCTTATCAGATACCCAAAGCATACATCGCATTTATTCATGGCGCAAAATAAACATATTATAAAACAAACATATATTCACACAATCAATGGTGCGAGAGTATTCTAGTTACCCAATAAATCAAACATGAAAATACTAAGCGTTACCTTTCAAAGAAAAAGGAGTTCCAATGGTATTTAATTCCTAGGGTCCACTTATTTTAGTAATTACAACCTATATTAAGTAATTACTTAATTTCAATCAATCCTACGAGTAAACCATTTTTTCTTACTATTGGGTGGTAGGTACAAGGGATCAACATAAGGAGGGATACATGGATTATTAATGTAGTAACTATATTAGTGGTACCTCCTATTAAAGTAAAATAAAGCGCTCCAAAAAAAACTAACTTAACCATTTAAATTTTTCTTGCACATGTCACATCATTATAAAATAATCACTATGGGTAAGTATTCTTACAACCAAAACACAGAGATAAATGTGGAAAATTTATGGGCAAGGAATCGAAACGCAGAGTTGGTAATTTCCCCATCAAAACACAAAGATAAATGAGGAAATTTCTAGGCAAGGAATCAAAACGCAGAGTTGGTAATTTCCCCATCAAAACGAAGAGATAAATGAGGACATTTATGGGAAAAATTGTGAGCAAATCGCAGAGGGTTGTCTCGTAGACAGAATGCCAGAGATTCAAGGTTTTCTGGGCAAAAATCATAGAGGATATCCAAGGGAAAATCGCCATGGGATGGTCAACAATTCACCCCAAAGGAAATAAAATGTAGGTAGGTAAATGGAGAGCTAATAAATTCTCCCGAAGGAATAAAACGTAGGTAAGAAAATGGAGAGCTAATCAATTCGCCCAAAGGAATAAAATGCATGTAAGAAATGGAGAGATAAGAAATTCTCCCAAAGGAATAAAACATCGGTAAGAAATGGAGAGCTAAGCAATTCCCCCAAAGGAATAAAACGCAGGTAATAAATGGAGAGCTAAGAAATTCGCTCAAAGGAATAAAACTCAAGTAAGAAATGGAGAGCTAAGCAATTCTCCCAAAGGAACGAAACACAAAGGAAAAAGGAGAGAAATCATTGATGATATCCTTTGTTTAACTTCGCTGAGGGAAAACAAAAATCGCAGAGGAAAAAGAGGAGAAATTCTTGTTGGGTAATGAAACAAATCACAGAGAACTAAGGTGAAATTTGCTAAGCAAATGAATAAATGCACAAAGCCTTCACTCCTCAATAAAAACATAGAGATCTGTTGTATAAATGTGCTAAGAAATGATGGAAATAAAACACAGAGATTACCAATACTGAGCGATTCACGCAAGGGAAACAAAAACATAGACTAGAGTTAAAACAAAAATCATAGAATCCAAGAAGAAAGGGGTTGGATGAATGCACCAACATCGAGAAAATTCCTCAAGGAGAAACACAAATAATTAACTCGCAACTCAGAGGGTTTTACTTGTAAAAACGTAGAGAATTAATAAATCACAGAGGATGCAAATGTTTTAAAGTCGCATAGGAATCATTCAACAGTCACACGGCTTCGCAAGGGCATCAATCAACATAATAATTATAAAAACCATACCTACAATAAAAACTTAATACAAATGGGAAGTGAACATTAAGCTTCTAGTCGCACCAGATCCCAAGAGCTCGCTGAGCGGCGGCGTGAGGGATATGCAAATGGAATGGAACCCTAATGGGGAGAAGGAAGCGACGGTCCTTTGCAGGGCCAAGGTGGACCAGCAACCGCCCACGGAGAAGGATCCTGAAATGGAAATGCAACCAATCCATATAGATGAAGTCTCCGTAGTGCTTCCAGCACCAGGATGGAAGAAATGGCTCATCTTGTCAAGAAGATTAGCAGTCGACGTAGAGGAAACCGAGGAGGGTGGCTCCAACTCGTTCTTTGGGTAGAGAGAACCAACGATTTGGGACCAGATCAATGATGAGAATAGGTGAAGGGTGCGACAAGTACTAAACCCTAGCCGCCGCCGTCGCCTTAACCTAAATATTGGAAGCCATTCAAATAACAGAGACCTCAGGGATCTTCGGCTCTTGGGGGATTCTCTGCCTTCACTCTGGTGCATAAATCTAGTTAAGAGTAATGCAAGAGCGAGGTTTCATTCTGAATATCGTAACAAGACTAGCTCTAAGATTACGACAAGCTTTCCTCTTTTTATAAAGACCATTGCCAGATCTTCTCTCTGCTTGCAGGCTCAAGACTTAGACTCTGTTTTTGAGCTCAAAACTCAAATCCACCAAGCTATAGGGACTCCTCCTAGATTCCAATGACTAATCTTCGAAGGATGGCAGCTTGGAGATGGCTCTCTGCTACGAGACTACGTAAATCTAAAAAACGAAACCATTTCTCTCACTTCTTGGTTCCGTGGAGGAGCGCCTTTAGTCACTCATCCAAGCTCTTACAAGCAGGCCATGAAATCAGGGACTTCTGCTCCTTCGGGGTTCAAGGCTGAAGCTTCAAAACTAAAGGAGCCCTTTAGATCTGCCTTCATTGTGGAGCAGTGTGCAGAACCTCCAACAACACAATTCGAAGACCCCCAAGTCTATGGCTATGCCTTTATCTACCAGGCCAAAGCTCTCATTTGTTGCTTCAACAGACTTTGGCCCTCAGCCCCTGCGCTAAAGGAATGGGTTAAAAAGACCTCGTCGGAGGGTCATGAGCTATTCTTCTGTCCAAGGGGTTTTTCATAGTCAACTTCTCCACAGAAGCCGAATGTCAATGCGTGCTAGAGCAAGGTCCTTGGTTCTGGGGAAGATCTGGTCTCTCCATGCAGCGATGGTTCCCGGAATTCAATCCACTGACCATGACAGCCATGACTACACCGGTCTGGGTAAGACTACCCAATCTACCCCTGCATTTCTATTCTTCATCTTTTTTACCCACCCTGGGAAATGCATTGGGTAGATTTATCAAGATAGACACAGATAGAATAGCGAAATGATTCTTCACTTTCGCCCGCATATGTGTTGAAATTGACCTCAATCAAGGGCTTCCAGATAGGATTCTTATAGACTGGGGTGAGGGAGATCCTTTCATACAGATGGTCAATTATGAGAACACCTCCTTTAGATGCCGCTCCTGTCAGCAAATGGGGCACCTCCAGGCAACTTGTCCTCTTTTCCCCATCCCTCCCTCAACTTCTGGAGCACGAAAAAGAGCCAATGGTTGGCAAGGACCAAAATCTCACAAAAGCCACCCGAACCCTTCCTCCGACAACAGGCAACATCAAAAAGATGCTCCAAATCCTTCGCCTTCCTCAACGCCTTCGCAGGCCCCAACTTTCGCTCAGCAGCCAACTATTGACCCAAAACACCATCCTGCAGCCTCAGCACAAAATCCCGAAGATTCAGAAGTCATGATTCCAAATCCCGCAATTAAGTCCTTGCACCCACCTCACGAAAAGGGGGAAACAATTGACACAATCATGATCACAGCGTCGCTTCCAGGGACTCAGAAGCGACCTCATGAATCAGACAACTCAGACAGCGACAAAGAAGCACCCCTGAATTCGGCAGCTCAAGATTATGGCACTTCCTCATACCATCTGGCTTTGGTGGTAAAAGCTGTTGAGCCTACCAGCTCCTCTGGTTGGATTGATGTTCATAAAAAAAAAGGTAGAAAAGATCCTCACTGACCAACACAATGATCTAGTCCTTTCTCCTTATATTGTAATGTTTTATCTTGCTTTGCCCACGCGCTCTATGGGGCTCTCTTTTAGCATAGGCTAGTTTCAAATGATCCCCTATTCTCTTTCTGAGGGGTCTTCTCCCATCAACAAATCAATGTATCACTTTGCACTTTTTCATGGATTGAATAGAAGGATTCTCCCCCTTTTTTACTCAAACAAAAAAAACTTAATACAAATGCAAACTCAAATGAAAATACCGTGACCGGCGAAGATAGGCTTGATGGAAATCCTTGGCGAATGGCGTTCCCTTCCCGCGTTTTCTTTCTAACCGTTGAGACTTCACCGATACCTCCCAAGCAACGCTAGGGGTAATCTTCTTCCCCCTTAGCCCCCTGAGTCACAAAGGAGCCACACACAAATACAACCAGAATCCTCTAGCTCCTAGCTCACCTCACAAGGTAGAGCCACCACTCTCTCTCAAGCTTGGTATCCCAATTCTCATAAGTAAAACCAGTCAAAATTTTTGCAGCATAACCTTACTCATAATCAATGTGATCCCTTACTCATCTCTTCCATTTGTTTTATAGAATTTCCTTAGTGACACCTTGTCATTTGCACATTTAATTCATTTTTTAAAAATTAATTAGGAATTATTCCCTCGATACACTTGTCACCCTTTCCCTTAGTTGCACAAGTAAATCCACAATTTATTTTAATTAAAAGTCAATTTCCCTCACCCATCCTAAAAGAGCTCTTAAATCACTCCTAGTTGTCCCTTTATTCCCTTTATTCCCAATTAATGACTCGCGCCTTTCTAAAACTGAGTTGAGTTAAAATAGGAATGTTCTCTAGTTAGACTATACTCTAGATACATTTCTATGCTTATACATTCTTTTATGCTTTATTCCTTTCTTATTTTAAATTCTAATTTGGTATTTTATGCACACATATGTATTGTATTAATTCTTTAGATTTATTTCATCTCTCTTAATCTCTTAAGTTGGTTTACCCTTTTTCTTATTTTATCTAATTTGTAATTTAGTTTTAGAAATCTCACCAAGCTTTATACTTAGGATTAAATTCAAATAGGCTTAGATGTTCGTTTGGGGTATAACATTAATAAATTCATTTTTTTAATTAATTAATTAATTCAGTCGTGCTCAAGATTTTACCAGGTTTAACATTCGCTCACAGTTTTCTAGGCCACCTATATTCTTTGACTCATTTTTTTTTTATCTCGTGACGTGCCCTTCAAGACACACTCTATGCTCCAAGGGTGCCACTCGCTTTTGATTCAAATTTTTAATTTCACGACGTGCTCTTCAAGACTCTCTCTGTGCTGCAAGGATGCCACTCGTCTTTGACTGGTTTTGGTAGTTGTACAACCCTTGGAGTCAATACTCCATTTAGGAAACCTTGTGAGAGAATAAGGGATTCTAAGGAATAACGATCCTGCCTTATTGTGTGCCCCTTAGAATATTCGTGAGCGACTGTCTCAGTCTACCCTCACGACATCGTGGATATCATGAAATAGGTAATCGTTAACCTACAATTCAAGCCACGTTGGGAGTGCTAGTAGGCTATGTCAAGAATGCTTCCACACATCTCCCTCAATATCTGGTTTCTGTGCATGAACCCTTTACTCCTTATGTGAGTCAGGTTAGCAAGCAATCATCAAACTGCATCCATCAATGAAACAATGTCAATGATCCATAAACAACATCATAATATACTCGATCATATGTCACATATGCATAAATTAAATACTCAAACCAATACAATCCATTCCCTGACTCAATCCAGAGTCCAAGGAGGTCCATTGATGCCATCGACATCCAAAATCTATCAAGTGTCATGCATACTCTGGGGAAACTCGTCAATATCATCTATCAATACATAGATATCAAAGATCATAACATCATAATCCATCAACATCATCATAAGAATCCATAAGTGAAACAAATAACTATATACTAAAACCAGATCACTTGCACACAAGTGTCCTCAAAGAATAAGTCGATAACATGTGCTCACAAGAGCAAGATGTTACATACACCCCCTCTTGTTTTAAAATTCCTCTTGAAGTTATACAGTATATAAATGCAGTAAATAAATCATATGACAAGATCTAAATGTCTAACTATCAAATAAATATGGAAACTATTGGAGCATATCATATGTGTCCTCCCAGGTAACCGAGTGTGGACTATAATTGTCTCATTGGACCTTGACCTAATTGAATGTTCGACGTCGTAGCTACCGAATTTGATGGTCCAGAATGTGGATTGGCTCTTCCGTGAGTGCACCCTCGTCCGACACCTACAAGAAACTCATGTCAATCACATGTGTAGGATCACTAACATAATGTCTCAAAATAGATACATGAAAAACATCGTGTATACACCTCAAAGAATAAGAAAAGGCTAGTCGATAGGCCACATGACCTTTATTTTTCACAACTTCGAAATGTTTCACAAACCTAGGAGAGATTTTAGAACCCTTTCCAAACTTAATCAAACTCTTGTGCAGTTTCACTTGCAAGAAAACTCGATCGCTAACTTCATAATTACGTTCAACACAGTGCACATTGACATAACTTTTGTGTCGATCTTGTGCTTCTTTAATCCTTTGTCTTATCATTTTCATTTGTTCTTCCATTTATTGGATTTCCTTTGGACCTACCAGGACCCTATCCTCAAGTTGATCCCAGCTCAATGGCGTCTAACATGGTCGCCCGTAAATGAACTCAAATGGTTCCATCTTAATGGTACTTTTATAGTTGTTGTTGTACGCAAACTCTACCAGTGGAAATAACTCTTCCCAACGCTTTTGTTCGTCCATCACGTACATACACAACATATCCTCCAATATTTGGTTCATTCTTTTTGTTTTCCCGTCTGTCTCTAGGTGATACGTTGTACTAAAGTTAAGTTGGTTTCCCAAGGCCTCTCTGAAACTAGTCTAAAATCATCCTGTAAACACCAATCCTGGATCAGATATGATCCTTTTAGGTATGCCATGCAATCTCACAATATCGTTGTTAAAAACTCTAGCTATGTCTAGCGCCTGATACGTCGTAAACACAGGGATAAAATGTGCACTCTTCATTAGAGTGTCAACTAACACAAAAATCGAGTCGTGCCTCCTTGCCGTTAGCGACAAACCAAAAATAAATTCCATCAAAATGACTTCCCATTTCAATTCCTGAATAGCATGTGGTTGTAGTAATCCTACCAGATGTCTATGTTCAGTCTTCACTTAATGACATTCTAGACATCTCACCATGTAATTAACTATGTCTGCCTTCATTCCTTTCCAGAAGAATAAGGGCTTAAGGTCTTCCCTCATCTTCATGACTCTTGGATGAGCCATGTACACTGCTCTATGAGATTCATTTAAGATCAAATTTCTCAATTTTTCATTATGCGGTACATAAATCCGATCATTATACCTCATTAATCCATCATTTTCCAAAGTATATCTTTAAAATTTTGGTACCAACATGTGTCTTGTTCGATATTTTCCTTAACCTCTTTATAACTGTCATTGTTGCATTGTATAGTTAGAATCCTTTCTCAAATATTCGTCTGAAGAGGTATCACCAAAAATATGCGTGGTCTCCGACTCAACGCATCTGCCACTCTGTTAATCGTTCCTTTTAAGTAATCAATCTCAAAATCGTATTCGCTAAGAAATTATAGCCAACGCCTCTGTCGTGCGTTCAAGTCACTTTGCGTAAAAATGTGATGCAGACAACAATGGTCTATTTTTAGTTCTAGTTTCCGTCCAATCAAGTAGTGTCTCCACACTATCAGGGCATACAAAATAATATCCTGCTAATCCCATAAAGTGGCGTGCTTCTGGTACGTTCGTTGGCGCAGGCTATTCCATAATAGCCTCTACCTTTGTTGGATCCACAACGATGCCTTCATCGGAGATAACATGCCCTAAGTAATGAATATTTGATTGATAAAAAGAGCATTTTGACAATTTCCCATATAATTTGTTTTCTCGTAAACAATGTAGTACCAAGTGCAAATGTTCATCATGTTCTTTCATCGTCTGAGAATATATCAATATGTCATCAATGAATACTTGAAAAAACTTGTCCAAGTATTCACGGAACACTCCATTCATCAAGATCATGAATACCCTTGGGGCATTTGTCAGTCCAAAAGGTAAAACGGTAAACATGTAATTCTCAAAGCTCATCTTGAAGGCGGTATTAGGAACGTCTTCCTCTTTGATCCATAATTGGTGATACCCTGATCTCAAGTCAATATTTTAAAACACAGTCGCGCCTTTTCTTGGCAACGGATACTGGTTCTTGATCGTTTCCTTATTCAATTGGCGATAGTCAATACAGAGTCTCCACGACCCATCCTTCTTTCGTATGAAAATAAGAGGCGCACCCCAAGGTGACAAACTTGGATGTATAAGTCCTAGGTCCAACAACTCTTTCAGTTGCATTTTCAACTCCTGTAACTCAGGGGTCGACATCATATAAGGCATTCTTTCTATTGGTTCATTTCCAGGTTTTAAGTCGATGGTAAATTCCAACTCTCTTTCGGACGGTAAACCTGGTAACTCTTCTGGGAACACATCCACAAACTCTTGTACTACCATAATGTTTTCTAATCCTTCTACCATGCACTTGTCGTTCATGGCTAAGATTGCATATAGCCTGCATCCTTTGTGCATGCTCTTCTATATATGTAGGGACGAAATGAACCTTAAGGAAACTCTCTGGTTTCTTCTTACAATCACTCATCTCTGTCGCTCATCATCGGTCAAACTCAATCATTTTGTCTTATAGTTGAGTATCTCATCATGTGATTCCAGCTAGTCCATACCGATCACGATGTAATAATATCCTAAGATGGTGACGTATAGGTTGGACTTCATTACAAAATCTCACAGGTTGAGGCTACATTCAGTAACCTTTCCTCCAACCTTCTGCTTGGCACCCGAAGCCATTTCCACATAGCTAAACTCATCCTATTCGACTGCCTTTACCTTAATTCTTTTTAGCGCTACACCAAAAATAAATCTCTTTGTAGCACCAGGATCTATCAAAATACTAAAGGTCTGGTCAACGATGGTACCTGAGATATCGAGCATAGTAGACTGGTGCTCGACCTAGCGGTTATTCATCATTGCATGAATCTGGTGGGCCTTGCCCAAATCTCCAACTATAGTGTGTCTGGATGACTCAAATTATCTGGCCCTCTCAACCAGACAATCACTCTGGTAATGTGTCTCTCCACATGCCCAATATCGAGTCTTCGGTCCAGTACTCCTGGTCCCCGAAGTAGAAGTTGCTATCCCACCAGCCTAAAACCTTGGTTTGTTTTGTTGAATAGGCCTAAACTGCTATTGTTGCAGATGATGTTGTTGTTGGTGTTGTGGTCCTATGTAGGGAGTCCACTGCTGAGGAGTCGGTTGTCATAGTGTCATGAATGTGGATCCTCTCGGAGTACCTTGATATCCTGATGAATTTTTAGCTAGTGTCTAATGTTGTTGAGCACCAGATGTCACTTGTGTCGTTGGTCTCGTAGGAGTCCTACCCTGACCCCCATTGATCAGCTCTTCCTCAGCTATGAGGGCCTTCTGAAGTGCATTGTGCAATGTCTGAGGCATTAGGATCCTCACTTTCGCACGAATGTTGATGTTAAGTCCGAACAAAAACTTTTTGACCTTGAGCTTCTCAGTGTTCAGATGTGGAGCATACCTAAGCAGCTCCATGAATCAAGCCTCATACTCGGGCACCATACGACCGCCCTGTCGTAAGGTGTTGAACTCATTGAGCTGGCGCTCAATGAATTCCTTTGACAAATACCTCTCTCGGAACCTCTCCTAGAATAGTTACCATGACACGTCTTCAATGGCCATGTTTAGTTGTGGGAGGAGCGTCTTCCACCATAAAAGCGTGCTCCCCTTCAGCTGAAAGACTGCCATGTGGAATTTCATGTTGGAGGTGTAGTCATGAAGTGTGAGGCACATCACCATGTTTTCCAACCATGCCTCGACAACTGCGTCGTCCGTGGAACCCAAGAACGCAGGAAACTTAACCTTCTCGAGTTCTCTGTGAATGCTACCAGTACCGTCTGGGTCACACAATGGACCCTCAGGGGGTACAGGTGTCCTGGACTCATCTCTATCTAGTCAGTTAATTAAGGCCTCTGACATCCTCTGAAAGGACCTCATCAACTCAACCACATACCCCACAACAATATTTTCTTGTCCAATGACTTGCTATTCTCCTTGGGGGTTAGACCCCTCTAGCATTGATGCTATTGGAGGCATCAGACCTCCTCCCCAAGCACCACGTCCTATACCTCCAAGACATCCTCTAACCATGTTTACCTGCAGGGACACAATTCAATTTAATTAGCGATAAATTATTAATCAAGTGTTTGATACAGTGGAAGGCGTAGTGATCCCAAGTCATGGGGTTGAACCCACTCTGATACCATATGTAATGACCCCTCTATTACGACTAGGAAAGAGATGCACAAAAGGTAATTTTGTTTTTTTAAAGAATTAGGAAATTAACGTCAACATGTAATTCATAGCAGTCCCTAATCAAAGAAATCATAATTAAAAGAATTACAAGCGACTAATTGTTGTAATCCATAACAACGCAACCAATGCATCAATCATAATTAGTAACGACACGTAATTAACACATCATCGCATTAGATAACGACACAAAATCAACAAGTATCATTAATGGCGACGCAAGATCAACTCATCACATAAAGATAACACAGAGAAACAACCCGCCCAACCTACCTTGCAAGGTTAGGACCTCCAAGACACATAAGAAATGTTCAAGCCCATGATTCATCTGATTGATTTTGACTGTTTACGGTCTCAGGGATGCCGACTATTCTGAGGAACAAGGAGGTGTCTACATCCCACTAACAAAATCAAGTCCAAAAACCAACTAGCTAAATCAACAACATCAACGATAATTAATGGTGCAATAGTGTTCTAATAACCAATCACACATCACATAAATTTCAAGGCACAATATAAATTAATTACTCAATCAATCATAGAACAACATAAGTTAAGGCCCAATGTAATCAAATTTATTTTATTTTCAAGGTGCAAAAGCAGACATCTACTTTACTTCAAGGCACGTGATTAATCAATCATTAATTTCAACAATAATCAACATTATTTTCAAGGTGCAGGAGAAATCAATGGTTTTATTCCATGGTGCCAAAGAAATCTTATCGGATACCCAATCATACATCGCATTTATTCATGGTGCAAAATAATTATCAACTCAAATTTTCACGATGCAAAATAAGCATATTCTAAAAGAAACATATATTCACATGATTAATGGCATGAGAGTATTCTAGTTACCCAATCAATCGAACATGAAAATACTAAGCATTACCTTCCAAAGAAAAACGGATTCCAATGGTATTTAATTCCTAGGGTCCACTTATTTTAGTAATTACAACCTATATTAAGTAATTACTTAATTTAGTCCCTGAGGTGTAGGACAGTGGGTGATGAAGTGTGCTGCTAAGGCGCTCTGTGATGTTAAAGTCACTGGTTCAAAACCTATGAGAACAAAAAATCCAACCATGTTAATGGTTGGTGTGGCTTAGGCTGGGTGCGATCCCCAAGTGATTTTGATGGCTTAGTTGACCCTGAGTCATGGTTTATTAGCCATAGGTTAGTCCCACATGTCACGAACAAACTAACAAAAAAAAAGTAATTACTTAATTTCAATCAATCCTATGAGTAAACCATTTTTCCTTACTATTGGGTGGTAGGTACAAGGGATCAATATAAGGAGGGATACATGGATTATTAATGTAGCAATTAGATTAGTGGTACCTCTTATTAAAGTAAAAAGAGCTCCCAAAAAAAATAACTTAACCATTTAAATTTTTCTTGCATAGGCCACATCATTATAAAACAATCACTATGGGTAAGTATTCTCACAACCAAAACACGGAGATAAATGAGGAATATTTCTGGGCAAGGAATCAAAATGTAGAGTTGGTAATTTCCCTATCAAAACACAAAGATAAATGAGGAAATTTCTGGGCAAGGAATCGAAAATAAGAGTTGGTAATTTCCCCATCAAAACATAGAGATAAATGAGGATATTTCTGGGCAAAAATCACAGAGGATATCCAAGGGAAAATCGCTAGGGTATGCTCAACAATTCGCCCAAAAGAAAATAAAACACATGTAGGTAAATAGAGAGCTAAGCAATTCACCCGAAGGAATAAAACACAGGTAATAAAAAGGAGAGCTAAGAAATTCGCCCAAAGGAATAAAACGTAGGTAAGAAATGGAGAGCTAAGCAATTTGCCCAAAGGAATAATACGACAGTAAGAAATGGAGAGCTAAGAAATTCGCCCAAAGGAATAAAACACAGGTAAGAAATGGAGAGCTAAGCAATTCACCCAAAGGAATAAAATGAAGGTAAGAAATGGAGAGCTAAGCAATTCACTCAAAGGAATAAAACGCAAAGGAAAAAGGAGAGAAATTGTTGATGATATCCATTGTTTAACTTTGCTAAGGGAAAACAAAATTCACAGAGGAAAAATGGGAGAAATCCTTGCTGGGTAATGAAACAAATCACAGAGAACTAAGGTGAAATTTGTTGAACAAATGAATGAAGGCACAAAGCCTTGACTCCTCAATAAAAACTGAGAGATTTGTTGTATAAATTCGCTGAGAAATGAGGGAAATAAAACAGAAAGATTACCAATGTTGAGCGATTTGCACAAGGGAAAAAAAAATGCAGACTAGAGTTAAAACAAAACTCAGAGAATCCAAGAAGAAAGGGGTTGGGCGAATGCACCAACGTCGGGCGAATTCCTCAAGGAAAAATGCAGAGAATTAACTTGCAACGCAGAGGGTTTTACTTATAAAAACACAAAGAATTAGTAAATCGTAGAGGATGCAAATGTTATAAAGTCGCATAGGAAGCATTCAACAGTCACACGGCTTCCCAAGGCCATCAATCAGTATACTAATTTTAAAAACCATACCTACAATAAAAAAATAACACAATGAAAATTCAAATGAAAATACTGTGACTGGCAAAGATAGGCTTGATGACGATCCTTGGCGGCTGACATTCCCTTCCCTCATCTTCTTGCTAACCATTGAGTGTTCACCGGTACCTCCCAACCAACGCTAGGGGTACTCTTCTCCCCCCTTAGCCTCTCGAACCGCAAAGGGGCCATGCAAAAACACAACCAGAATCCTCTAGCTCCCATCTCTCCTCGCAAGGTAGAGTCACCACTCTCTCTCAAGCTAGGTATCCCAACTCTCACAAGTAAAACCAGTCTGAATTTCTGCAGCATAACCTTACTCATAACCAATATGATCCTTTAGTCATCTCAACCATTTATTTTATAGAATTTCCTTAGTGACACTTTGCCATTTGCACATTTAATTCATTTTTAAAAAATTAATTACGAATTATTCCCCCCATACAGTTGTCACCCTTTCCCTTAGTTGCACAAGTAAATCCACACTTTATTTTAATTAAAAGTCAATTTCCCTTGCCCATCCTAAAAGCGCTCCTAAAATCACTCCTAGTTGTCCCTTTATTCCCTTTATTCCCAATTAATGACCGACGCCTTTATAAAACTGAGTTGAGTTAAAATAGGAATGTTCTCTACTTAGACAAGACTCTAGATACCTTTCTATGCTTACACATTCTTTTATGCTTTATTCCTTTCTTGTTTTAAATTCTAATTTTGTATTTGATGCACACATGTGTAATGTATTAACTATTTAGATTTATTTCATCTCTCTTGATATCTTAAGTTGGTTTACCCTTTTTCTTATTTTATCTAATTTGTAATTTAGTTTTAGAAATCTCACCAAGCTTTAGTCTTAGGCTTAGACTTTCGTTTGGGGGTACAAAATTAATAAATTCATTTTTTAATAGATTAATTAATTTAGCCGTGCTCAAGATTTTACCAGGTTTAACATTCGCTCACAGTTTTCTAGGCCACCTAGATTATTTGGCTCATTTTTTTTTATTCCGCGACATTCCTTTCAATATACACTCTGTGCTCCAAGGGTGCCACTCGCCTTTGATTCAATTTTTTAATTTCGCAGCGTGCCCTTCAATACACACTTCGTGCTCCAAGGGTGCCACTCACCTTTGACTAGTTTTGGTAGTTGTCCAACCCTTGGAGTCAATACTCCATTCAGGTGACCTTCTGATAGATTAAGGTCTTCTAAGGAATAAGGACCTTGCCTTATTGTGTGACCCTTAGAATCTTCGTGAGTGGCTGTCTTTGTCTTCCCTCGTAACATTGTGGATATCACGAACTAGGTAATCGTTAACCTACAATTATGTAGTATGTTGTGTTAGGGATGATTCCACACCTCTCCCTCAATATCCGGTTTCTATGCATGGCCCCTTTACTCCTTATGTGAGTCAAGTTTGAAAGAAATCATTAGCCTGCATCCATCAATGAAACACTGTCAATGATCCATAAACAACATCATAATATACTCAATCATATGTCACATATGCATAAATGAAACACTCAAACCAATACAATCCACTCCTTGACTCAATCTGGAGTCCAAGGAGTTCCATTGATGCCATCGACATCCTCAATCTGTCAAGTGTCATGCACACTCCAGGGAAACTCGTCAATAGCATATGTCAATACATAGATATCAAAGATCATAAAATAATAATACATCAACATCATCATAAGAATCCATAAGCGAAACAGACAACCATATACTAAAACTGGATCACTTGCATGCAAGTGTCCTAAAAGAATAAGTCAATAACATGTGCTCACAAGAGAAAGATGTTACATACACCCCCTCTTGTTTTAAACTTCATCCCAAAGTTACATAGTATATAATTGTAGTAAATAAATCATCTAACAAGATCTAAATGTCTAACTATCAAATAAATATGGAAACTTTTAGCACATATCATATGCATCCTCCCAGGTAGCCGAGTGTGGACTATAATTGTCCCACTTGACCTTGACCTGATAGACTGTTTGACGTCGTAGTTGTTGAATGCGATTGTCCATAATGCAAATTGGCTCTGTCATGAGAGCACCCTCATTCGACACTTGTAAGGAACTCATGTCAATCACATGTGTAGGATCACTAACATAATGTCTCAAAATAGATAAATGAAAAACATTGTGTATACGCCTCAAAGAATCAAGTAAGGCTAGTCGATAGGCCATGGGCCCTTTCTTTTCCACAGCTTTGAAAGGTCCCAAAAACCTAGGAGAGAGTTTAGCACCCTTTCTAAACTTGATCGAACTCTTGTGTGGTTTCACTCAAAAGAAAACTCGATCGCCAACTTCATAATTACGTTCAATGCAGTCCGCATCGGTACAACTTTTCTGTCGATCTTGTGCTTCTTTAATCCTTTGTCTTATCATTTGCATTTTTTCTTCCATTTCTTGGATCGCCTTCGGTTCTACCAGGACCCCATCCTCAATTCAATCCCAACTCAATGGCATCCGACATGGTCGCCCATAAATGAACTCAAATGATGCCATCTTAATGGTACTTTGATAGTTGTTGGTGTACGTAAAATCTACCAGTGGAAATAACTCTTCCCAATGGTTATGTTGGTCCATCACTTACATACGTAACATATCCTCCAATATTTGGTTCGTTCTCTCTGTCTTCTTGTCTGTCTCTGGGTGATACGTTGTACTAAAGTTAAGTTGGGTTCCCAAGACCTCTTGGAAACTAGTCCAAAATAGTCCTGTAAACACCGATCCTTGATCGGATATGATCCTTTTAGGCACACCATGCAATCTCACAATATCATTGATAAAAACTCTAGCTATGTCTGGCGCTTGATAAAATGTGCACTCTTCGTCAGAGTGTCAACAACCATGAAAATCGAGTCGTGGCTCCTTTCCATCAACGACAACCCAACAATAAAGTCCATCGAAATGTCTTCCCATTTCGATTTCAGAATAATGTGTGGCTGTAGAAATCTTGCCAGATGTCTATGTTCGACCTTCACTTGCTGACATTCTAGACATCTCGCCATGTAGTTAACTATCTCTGCCTTCATTCCTTTCTAGAAGAATACGGGCTTAAGGTCTACCCTCATCTTTGTGACTCCTAGATGAGCCATGTACATTACTCTATAAGCTTCGTTTAAGATCAAATTTCTCAATTCGTCGTTATGCGGTACGTAAATCTAGTCATTATACCTCATCAATCCATTATTGTAGGAAGTATATCCTTCAAATTTTGGTACCAACATGGTGTCTTGTCCAATATTTTCCTTAACCTCTTTATACCCGTCATCGTAAAAGACTCCTTGAGGATTCGAAATGCTTCCGCGCATTTCTTGATCCATACAAACTTCTTGTTTTTCTTCTACAATTCCGTGATCGGATTTTCTATCTTTGAAAAAACTTCGACGAATCGTTGATAATATCCTTCTAATCCCATAAAGATACATACTTCTGGTACATTCATCAGTGCATTCCATTCCATAATAGCCTCTAGCTTCATTGCATCCATATCGATGCCTTCGCCAAAGACAACATGCCTTAAGTAATGAATCCTCGATTGATAAAACGAGAATTTTGACAGTTCCCCATACAATTTATTTTTTCGTAAATACTATAGTACCAAGCACAAATGTTCATCATTTTATTTCATCATCCGAGAATAGATAAATATGTCATCAATGAATACTTGAAAAAACTTGTCCAAGTATTCATGGAACACCCCATTCATCAAGCTCATGAATACCCCTGGGGCGTTTGTTAGTCCAAACAGTAAAACGGTAAACTCATAATGCTTGAACCTTGTCTTGAAAGCGGTCTTAGAAACATATTCCTCTTTGATTCGTAATTGGTGATACCCTAATCTCAATTTGGTCTTTGAAAACACAGTCGCGCCTTTCATTTGATCAAACAAATCATTTATTCTTGGCAACTTATATTGGTTCTTGACCATTGCCTTGTTCAATTGACGGTAGTCAATACAGAATCTCCATGACCCATCCTTCTTTCGTATGAAAATAATAGGCGCACCCCAAGGTGACACACTTGGACGTATAAGTCCTAGGTCCAACAACTCTTTCAGTTGCATTTTCAACTCCTGTAACTCGGGGGTCAACATCCGATAAGGTGTTCTTGCTATCGGTTCAGTTCCAGGTTTTAAGTTGATGGTAAATTACAACACTCTTTAGGGCAACAAACCTGGTAGCTCTTCTGGGAACATGTCTGCAAACTCTCATACTACTGAAAGGTTTTCTAATCCTTCTGGAATGACCTTGTCATTTAGTGCTAAGATTGCATATAGCTTGCATCCTTTGCACATGTTATTCTATAGTTGTAGGGATGAAATGAACCTTAAGTAAACTCCCTGATTTATTCCTACAATCACTCGTCTATGTCCGTCATCATCTATCAAACTCAACCATTTCATATTATAGTTGAGTATCGCATCATGTGATTCCAACCAGTCCATAACGATCATGACATCATAAGATCCTAATATCGTGATGTACAGGTTGTCCTTCGTTACAAAATATATTAGGTTGAGGCTATAGTCCGTAAACTTTCCTCCAACCTTCTTCTTGGCACCCGAAGACATTTCCACATAGATAAACTCATCCTGTTCGACTTCCTTTACCTTAATTATTTTTAGCACTGCACCATAAATAACTCTCTCTGTAGCACCGAGATCTATCAAAATACTAAATATCTGGTCAACGATGGTACCTGATGTCTCGAGCATATTAGACTGGTGCTCGGCCTGGTGGTTATTCACCACTGCATGAATCCAATGGGCCTTTCCCAAATCTCCAGTTGTAGTGTGTCCAACTGACCCGACTGCTCTGGCCCTCTCACCCGGAGAGTCACACTGGTAATGTGGCTCTCCACATGCCCAACATCCGGTATTTGGTCCAGTAATCCTGGTCCCCAAAGTAGAAGTTGTCGGCCCACCATCCCGAAACCCTGGTTTGTTCTGTTGAACAAGCCTAAACTGCTATTACTATGGATGACACTATTGTTGGTGTTGTGGTCCTCTGTAGGGAGTTCGCTACTGAGGAGCCAATTTTCACGGTGTCGGGAATGTGGATCCTCATAGAATACCTCAAATACCCTGATGAATGTCTAGTTGATGTCTAATGTTGCTATGCATCAGATGTCGCTTGTCCCATCGGTCTTGCAAGAGTCCTACCCTGACCCCCGCTGATTATCTCTTTCTCAGCTATGATGGCCTTTTGGAATGCATCGTGCAACGTCTAAGGAATTAGGATCCTCACCATCGCACGAATGCTGACGTTAAGGTAGAACACCAACTTGTTGACCTTGATCTTCTCGGTGTTCAGATGTGGAGCATACCTAAGAAACTCCATGAATCGGGCCTCATACTCGGGCATCATACAATCGCCCTGTCGTAAGGCATTGAACTCATTGAGTTGGAGCTCAATGAATTCCTCTGACAAATACCTCTCCCGAAACCACTCCTCGAACAGTTCCCATGACACATCTTCGACGACCATGTTTAGTTGTGGCAGGAGTGTCTTCCACCATAGAAGAGCACTCCCCTTCAATTAAAATACCGCCATGCAGAATTTCATGTTGGAGGTGTAGTTGCGAAGTGAGAAGCACATGGCCATGTTCTCCAACCATGCCTCGACGTCTACGCTATCCGTGGCACCCAAGAAATCGGGAAACTTAACCTTCTCAAGTTCTCTATGAATGCTACTAGTACCAGCTGAGGTGCACTCTGGACACTCAGGGGTTACATGTGCCCTGGCCTCATCTCTATCTAGTCGATTAATCAAGGCCTCTGACATCCTCTGAAAGTACCTCATCAACCCAACCACATCCCCCACAAAAATCTGTTCATGTCCAATGACTTGCTCTTCTACTTGGGGGTTAGACCCCTTTGGTGTGGATGCTATTGGAGGCATCGTACCTCCTCCCCTAGCTCGACGTCATCTGCCTCCACGACATCCTCTAACCATGATTACTTGTAGGGACATATTTCAATTTAATTAGCGATAAATTATTAATCAAGTGTTTGATACAGTGGAAGGTGTAATGATCCCAAGTCGCGGGGTTGAACTTTCTCTGATACCATATGTAACGAACTCTCCGTTATGACTAGGAAAGCGATGCACAAAAGGTATTTTTTTTTAAAACATTAGGAAATTAGCATCAACACATAATTCATAGTAGTGCCTAATCAATGGCATCATAATTAAAATCATTACTAGCGACTCATCATCGTAATCCATAACGACGCAACCAACGCATCAATCATAATTAGTAGCGACACATAATTAACACATCATCGCATTAGATAATGACACAAAATCAACAAGTATCATTAATGGAGATGCAAGATCAACTCGTCACATAAATATAACATAGAGAAACTACCTCCCCAACCTACCTTGCAAGGTTAGGACCTCCAAGACACATAAGCAACGCTCAAGCCCATGATTCATCCAATTGATTTTGACCATTTAAGGTCTCAGGGCTGGCGATTGTTATGAGGAACAAGGAGGTTTCTACATCCCACTAACACAATCAAGTCCAAAAACCAACTAGCTAAATCAACAACATCAACAATAATCAATGGTGCAATAGTGTTCTAATAACCAATCACACATCACATAAATTCCAAGGCACAAGAGAATTTTATTACTAAATCAATCATACAATGACATAAGTTAAGGTGCAATGTAATCAACTTTATTTTATTTTCAAGGTGCAAAAGCATATATCTACTTTACTTCAAGGTGTGCGATTAATCAATCATTGATTTCAACAATAATCAACATTATTTTCAAGGTGTAGGAGAAATCAATAGTCGTATTCCATGGCGTCAAAGAAATCATATCTGATACCCAATCATACATCGCATTTATTCATGGTGCAAAATAATTATCAACTCAAATTTTCATGGTGAAAAATAAACATATTCTAAAACAAGCATATATTTACACGATTTATGGTGCGAGAGTATTCTAGTTACCCAATCAATCAAACATGAAAATACTAAGCACTACCTTCCAAAGAAAAAGGGGTTCCAGTGGTATTTAATTCCTAGGGTCCACTTATTTTAGTAATTACAACCTATATTAAGTAATTACTTAATTTCAATCAATCCTACAAGTAAATCATTTTTACTTACTATTGGGTGGTAGGTACAAGGGATCAACATAATGAGGAATACATGGATTATTAATGAAGCAACTAGATTAGTGGTATCTCTTATTAAAGTAAAATAAATCGCTCCGAAAAAACTAACTTAACCATTTAAATTTTTCTTGCACAGGTCACATCATTATAAAACAATCACTATGGGTCATTATTCTTACAACCAAAACATGGAGATAAATGAGGAAAATTTCTGGGCAAGGAATCGAAACAAAGAGTTGGTAATTTCCCCATCAAAACACAGAGATAAATTAGGAAATTTCTGGGAAAGGAATTGAGACACAAAGTTGGTAATTTCCCCATCAAAACACAGAGATAAATGAGGAAATTTCTTGGCAAAATCGTGATCAAACCGTAGAGAGTTATCACGTAGATGGAATGCCAGAGATTCAATGTTTTCTAGGAAAAACTCGCAGAGGATATCCAAGGGAAAATCGCCAGGGGATGCTCATCAATTCATCCCAAAGGAAATGAAACACGGGTAGGTAAATGGAGAGCTAAGAAATTCGCCCGAAGGAATAAAACGCAGGTAAGAAAATGGAGAGCTAAACAATTCGCCCAAAGTAATAAAACACAGGTAAGAAATAAAGAGCTAAGAAATTCGCCCAAAGGAATAAAACACTGTTAAGAAATGGAGAGCTAAGAAATTCTCCCGAAGGAATAAAATGTAGGTAATAAATGGAGAGGTAAGCAATTCACCCAAAGGAATAAAACATAGGTAAGAAATGGAGAGCTAAGAAATTCGCCCAAATCAATAAAAAGAAAAGGAAAAAAGAGAGAAACCGATGACGATATCCATTATTTAACTTCGCTGAGGGAAAACAAAAATTGCAGAGGAAAAAGGGGAGAAATCCTTGCTGGGTAATGAAACAAATTGCAGAGAACTAAGGTAAAATTTTCTCCGCAAATGAATGAAGGCACAAAGCCTTGACTCCTCTATTAAAACACAGAGATCTGCTATATAAATTCATTGAGAAATGAACGAAATAAAACGCAGAGATTACCAATGCTGAGTGATTCACACAAGGGAAAAAAAATGCAGAATAGAATTAAAACAAATCTCAGAGAATCCAAGAAGAAAGGGGTTGGACAAATGCACCAATGTCGGGCAAATTCCTCAAGGAGAAACACAAATAATTAACTTGCAACGCTGAGGATTTTACTTGTAAAAATGCAGAGAATTAATTAACCGCAGAGGATGCAAATGTTATAAAGTCTCATAGGAAGCATTCGACAGCCACACGGCTTCGCAAGGCCATCAATCAATATAAATAATTCTAAAAACCATACCTACAATAAAAACTTAATACAATGCAAACTCAAATGAAAATATCATGACCGACGAAGATAGGCTTGATGATGATCATTAGGAACTCACATTCCCTTCTCTCATCCACTTGCTAATCGTTGAGACTTCACCGGTACCTCCCAATGAGCACTAGGGGTACTCTTCTTACCCATTAGCCCCCCGAGCCGCAAATGGGTGACGCACAAACACAACTAGAATCCTCTAGTTCCCAACTCACCTCGCAAGGTAGAGCCACCACTCTCTCTCAAGTTGGGTATCCCAACTCTCACAAGTAAAACCAGTCATAATTTTTTCAGCATAACCTTACTCATAACCAGTGTGATCCCTTACTCATTTTAGCCATTTGTTTTATATAATTTCCTTAGTGACACCTTACCATTTGCACATTTAATTCATTTTTTAAAAATTAATTAGGAATTATTCCCCCCATACACTTGTCACTCTTTCTCTTAGTTGCACAAGTAAATCCACAATTTATTTTAAATAAAATTCAATTTCCCTCATCCATCCTAAAAGTGCTCCTAAAATCACTCCTAGTTGTCCCTTTGTTCATTTTATTCCCTATTAATGATTGACGCCTTTCTAAAACTGAGTTGAGTTAAAATATGAATGTTCTCTAGTTAGACTAGACTCTAGATACCTTTCTATGCTTACACATTCTTTTATGCTTTATTCCTTTCTTATTTTAAATTCTAATTTGGTATTTTATGCACACATGTGTATTGTATTAATTCTTTCAATTTATTTCATCTCTCTTAATCTATTAAGTTGGTTTACCATTTTTCTTATTTTATCTAATTTGTAATTTAGTTTTAGAAATCTCACCAAGCTTTAGACTTAGGCTTAAATTCAAATAGGCTTAGACTTTCATTTGAGGGTATAAAATTAATAAATTCATTTTTTTAATCAATTAATTAATTCAGTCGTGCTCAATATTTTACCAGGTTTAACATTCACTCACAGTTTTCTAGGCCACCTAGATTTTTTGGTTCATTTTTTTTTATTCTGCGACACGCCCTTCAAGATGCACTCCGTGCTCCAAGGGTACCACTCACCTTTTATTGGTTTTGGTAGTTGTCCAACCCTTGGATTAAATACTCCATTTAGGCGACCTTGTGAGAGACTAAGGGCTTCTAAGAAATAAGGACCCTGCCTTATTGCGCACGCCTTAGAATCTTCGTGAGAAAATTTCTCAGTCTGCCCTCACGAACTAGGTAATCGTTAACTACAATTCGAGCCATAGCATGAGCGCTAGTAGGCTGTGTCAGGGATGTTGCCACACCTCTCCCTCAATATCTGGTTTCTGTGCATGGCCCCTTTACTTCTTATGTGAGTAGGTTAGCAAGCAATCAACAACCTGCATCCATCAACGAAACAATGTCAATGATCCATAAACAACATCATAATATACTCGATCATATGTCACATATGAATAAATGAAATACTCAAACAAACACAATCCACTCCCTGACTCAATCCAGAGTCTAAGGAGGTCCACTGATGCCATCGACATTCTCAATCTGTCAAGTGTCCTGCACACTCCGTGGAAACTTGTCAATAACATTTATCAATACATAGATATCAAATATCATAACATCACAATCCATCAACATCATCATAAGAATTCATAAGAGAAACATACAACCATATACTAAAATTGGATCACTTGCACGCAAGTGTCCTCAAAGAATAAGTCAATAACATGTGCTCACAAGAGCGGGATGTTACAGGACAAGTTTCATCTTTTGAAAAGTTTGATGTAAGGCCGATTGAAATCTTGTCTAGAAGGCTAGGAGTATTTGGGAGAGAATAAGGAAACACCACATATAAGATACCAAAATAAATTTATTAAAATTCTCTATCCAATGGAACTGATTTGGTAGCAATATGAGCACCCTATGAAAATTTATGAGCTTTGCAATCTCATCCCCATCACAAAAAAACCCAAAAAAGGATTGATTTTAAATTAGTCATATCTTCACTTCTGGAGCACCGATTTGGGTGATTTTGATTTTGAAATCAACTATTTTTTAAAGAGGCTCAGATATGTGATTTTTTTGGCCAATTAGGCCCCAACTACTATAGAAATCCAAAAAATCACGCGACCGTCCATGAAAAAACCTTGAAAATAACAAATTTTAAAATGTCGATAACTTTACTTCCCGGAATTCGTTTCAGACGTTTTGATTTTTTTAATTGGGTTTTTTTTTCTGAGGGGAACTCCGATATACAACCATTTTCTGCAAATTTTGCACAGAAATACACATAAATCATCTGGAATGTAGCTGCCCTCTTTTTCTTCTCTGAAAAATCTGCAAAATAAAAATAATTCTTCTCTTCTTTGGCTAAGGAAAGAGCTCTGATACCAATTGTTAAGTACCAAAGACTGAAAAAAAAAGCACCACAATAGATGTAGAAGAAAAATATGAAAAATCTCCTTTATTATTATCAAACCCTTAGGGTAGTGCAACACCATACAATGGATCCTATTATGGAAGAGATCCACTCTTGTTCACTTGCCTCTTCAAGGGGGCATCCTCTTATTGGGTTGCATGCCCCAAATAAAATACTTCTTTTCACACCCCATTACATTGCTTGAACCCCTTTATATATTGCTACCAACCACCTAGGAACATTCTAGAGGAGGAACCTTCTAGTAAGTCCTCTTACATTTATTATATCTAACTACTATAGTGGGCCTTATTTAATAATATAGTGGACCTAGTTCACCTTACATTGAATGGCCTCCACTACTTCTCTAGCTACCTAACAAGAAGAAACTATATGCTAACATATTGGATGCTCATGTGCCTTACAATGTTGAAGATGAAGACTATTTAATCATTCAAATTTTAAGTTATGTGGAGGGATGAAGAAATATTTTTTCTCCGGGTCTTCCATTACGATGGATAATAGAATGTCATGACCTTTTGATGGTAACCACATGGATGTTGTACCCATAATTAATCCCGAGGAATAAAACAAAACTAGGATGGTGATAGAGCATAGGCACTTAAAGGGCTTGCCTTTGTCATGTCGGTTTTGGATAATTTCACAAGATTGAATCAACCCACAATTAGAGAAATATGTAAGACTTGAGAGAAATATCAAATATTTGACAAGATTGGATCAATTCATAATTGTAGAAAGACATAACTATTTTATAAAATGATATCCAAGGTTTGAGAGAGGATGCCTACCCATTGTTCAAAGAAATCCAATGTCTCACACCAACCAAATTTTTCCTTCACCCTATCATACCACACTATAAGTTTTTTTCTGTGACACATCACATGAACCCAAAGTTTCCCTTCTCTCGGTGTATTACAATAAAAAAATTTAGCCATGTGATGTATCGCATGGACCAAATGTTTCCACTCACGTGTCATATCGCTCAGAAAAATACTTCCCCTATGACCAATCCCACGAGATAGAGTTTTTCTCCTTCATGGTGTATCACACCACAATATCTTCCATATGATATGTCACACCACACCAACGTTTCTATCTTTGTGACATAGTGATGAATCACATCATGTTTGACATTTCCAGTTATATGTTTGACATAACCACTTCTAAGAATGCAACAATATATTCATTCTTCTAATCACAGTGTTCTTAGTTTACTCTGAATTTAAAAATAAATCATTTCAACCTTTTCACCTTATAATGACGTAATTTTTGCACCTTCAGGGGAAATTGCTAGTTTAAAATCCTTTGAATAGGTTGTGGTAGAGTGAGCATGTGCAACAAAGCTATTTTTCTCACTTGTAAGGATGTAGGGATAAAATAGAGTCAAACCAAATTCAACACCTACACTTGGAGTGTTTGTTAAAATATGGAATTGTGAACCCTCTATCTAGGACTAAGACTCTAGAATGCGCAAAGAAAAAGGGCCTAAGACTATCATAGATTTACCCATGGTGAACAAGGGAAGATCAAGGAGCAAGAGTGAAGTGTTTAGAGATTTATCCACGATGAGAAAGGGCAAGGGTATAGCATTTACAAATTTTTTCATAGTGAGTGACAGGTCCACTAAAATCCTTACTAATGATAACATGGAAGTTTGGCTTATGTGTACATTTAATATGCCAAACCATGGGTCTATGAGCTTATGAGAGGCCATACACTATCTATGTAGAATTCAAGAATTTCCTTTGTATGTGATTTCTATATGTTTCTATTAAATTGAGAGGGGACAACTACTTAGTTCACACTCTGCATAATTTAAATTTAAAAGGTGACCACACACTTCCATAAAGAAATTGATAGCATGACTCAAATCTACATGACTATTCTACATAACTTTCAATTGTTGGATCAAAGCTAATTATCAACTATAAAGTCTAATCTTTGATATTACAACTCTTGAATTTGAAACTTAAATACAAAAGTGAATAAATTAATATGAGTTGTACAATTTATAACACAATGATGGAAACTAGCTCCATAA
>JASDQU010010017.1:31954-53174 GCA_032191745.1 Picea mariana | reverse complement strand
CATGATAGAGGCTTTGATGATCAACCTTTGAGTCTTCATATATCTCTTATCACGAAATTTTATCTTTATATTAAATTATAAATCACATTCAATTTACATATTTAATCTTTATCTCTTACTTACTGAAAATTGCATGTGGAACATTAATGAAAATTGCATTTAACAAAGAATTGGGCGTAGACAACATTAATGCAAGTAGTAGGAAGATGAGTAGTTTTAGGCACTGGTTTTTTTTCGATAGGCAATGATTTTTCCGGTTTTCTTGGTTCATTTCATATGGATGTTTTGTAATTTTTTAAAAATATGAAATAAGGGAGGACACCTCACTCATTGTCATCGTTACATCGAGATATTTGTTTATTTTCTTCAATAACATGAGTCAAGAATTTCGATTAGAGAATTGTATGCATCAAGGTTGACATATTTTTGTGGAAATGTTGTTTTATAGGTGAAAAAAATCAGGAATTTTCGACAATATAGGGTACAACAAAGGATGAACATTTTCAGTAACCACTCACATAACCAGATCAAAGATCAACACACTGATGTTTTTACGTGGTAAAATCCCAATGTGGGGAAACATCCATGACCCGAGCCAACATGGCGACTTGAGACAATTTATTAATGCAAAAGAAAAATATTACAAGAGAGTTTCTCACAATCGATCATCGAAAAATGATCCTCCATGCTCTTTAAATAAAGATCGTGGACCATTCGAGTGTTAAGCCATGAATCAATGTAGTCGTTAAGATCAAGGAGAATATAATTCATCAGATCACTCTATGTCTAGAACATATTGTGACATTCATATTACAAATGCATACTAAAGAAACCCACTAAGAAACACACTTTAACCTAACGACACATTAGACAAAATTGATCTTAACTAAGTCCTAAGTATCTAAATATCCTAACAAGGAACATGCCAAATGACTTCACATTGTAATCTCTATTTGTAGAGTAGTTGAAGTGCCCCTGTCTTAAGGGTCTAGGATTGAAATCTAAAGTTAAATTATCAAATAAGTATCCCTACCTTAAAAACCAAATTATTTACCATTAATTAAATAAATGGTGGATGAAGATAAAAATCAACTTGTACAAAGGCTTTTGGACTTTGGGAGGCAACTCAAATGATTGCTTAAGTATAAATATGAAAATACAACCTGCAATAGAATTTTGATCATTAGGGTAGTCGACCCAATCCACATTATTGAAACTAACCAACAAAGGAGTCCCTTCTGAACTGTAATGTATTCCAAACTGAACTATACCCTCAACATATTGAAGTATCCTTTTAGTTACTTTCCAATGACTTTCATGGGGTGTTTGCATATATCAAGAAATAAGACCAACAACAAAGGAAATATCAGGACGTGTATGAGTCAAATATAAGAGACTACCAACTAAATGATAGTACAAAGTGGAATCAACTTCGAGAGTAGTACAAGTGGCAACAAGTTTGACTCCAGACTAGAAGGGAGAATGGATTGGTTTAGAATTGTTCATGTGAAAGCATCGAAGAAGGTCACAAGCATACTTAGACTAGGAAAGAAAAATCCCTTCCTTGGTTTGCAATACTTGGAGGCCAAGGAAATAATGCAAATAGCCTAAGTCTTTCATTTCAAATTACTTTTTAAGGCTAGTTTTCACATGGGTTAAAAGTTTAGGGTCACTGCCAATGAGGATAAGGTCATGAACATAAAGAACAAGTATTATAGATGGTTTCCTACTTTCTTGATATATACATTAGGGTCAGAATGAAATCTAGAAAATTCGGTGTCAAGAAGAAAGTTGTGCATTTTGGCATACCACGCTTGAGGGGCTTTCTTAAGACCAGAAAGATATTTCTTAAAGTGAAAAACAAGAATGGAGTCATTTTGGACATAGCCAAGAGGCAGGGATGATTTTAGGGGCTAAATTTTGCTCATGGGCTAATTTTCCATGGTTTTTCCAAAAACGAGATTCTCTATTTTAAAAATGATTCGCCCAAATTCTATAGGATAAAATTATTTTACCTTAAAAATCGCCAAAATTTTATAAAAACTATATAAAATACTTAGAAATTTGAATATTTTTTAAAAAATATCGCCAAACATTTATAGTTGACATATGAAGGATTAGTAATATTCGCCAAGGTTTTTACATTTTAAAATAAATTTTCATCCTTAAAATCATCCCTGCCAGGAGGTTGTTGCATGTAGATTGCTTCTTGCAAATCCCCATGCAAGAAGGCATATTTAACATCCATCTGATGGACCTCCCATTTATGTGAGGCAACAAGGGATAGAACAAGGCGGATGGAATTCATTCTGGCTATGGGGACAAAGGAAATAATACAAGTTATTCCAATAGAGGATGAACACCTTCAGTAACCATTGACACAACCAGATAAAATATTAACACATTGATGTTTTTATGTGGTAAAACCCCAATGTGGGGAAACATCCACTGCCCCATCCAATGTGGCCACTTGAGGCAATTTATTAATGCAAAATAAAAATATTTTAAGAGAGATTTTCACAATCAATCATCGGAAAATGACCCTCCATTCTCTTTAAATAGAGATCATGGACCAATTGGGTGTTAATCCATGAATCAATGTAGCCATTAAGATTGAGGAGAATATTGTGAGGTACTTGCCTTCAAGGCCTCATAACTTATCCTATCCAAAGAAAAATTGTACAACTATCAACGGAAATTTTTTGTTTCAATTGTAAGTTTTGTATCTAAGGAAGGACTTGGGAAATAACTTGATTTTGCTAGAATAAAACAAACTATATTTTGCTACAATAAAAATTGTGGTATTCATATTTCTAAATTGGTAAGCATTTCGAATAATTTATCCTTAAAGAATGAAACTACTAACAATTTGAACGATTAGTTTACAAAATATTACAATAAATCAATTGAATAAAGCCACTAGGAAAATACCTGTAAATTGTAGTTGGTTTAGTCCCTGCTCCCTTGTCCACAACTGCTAAATGACCACTTCCTGAAAATGTTTCCTCCTAGAAAGCTAGGAACAGAGCCTCTCCGGCTCCCTATCTCTAGGAAATCATATTTTCTGGCCCCCGAGCCCTCAGCCCAAAATCTCAGCAAAAACAGTCCACTATTAAACCCACCAAAATTTCTCCTTCTCCCTAATCTCTCCTTGCTCCTTTCCTCCCCAAATATGTAATTGCTCCTCTCTTTCTCAAATGACCCCCAAACCCATTCATTTATCCTCCCATCTGACATAACTTGTCCCCATTGATTTCCTCCCCCCATCCTTAATAAATTCCTACCTACCCTCATAAATTCTCATCTAACTTGCCTATCACACGTAATACCATCAATAAGTTTATTCATTGTTAAATAATTTAATCTAATAATAAAATTATGATCAATTCTAATTAGTTTAATAATTTAGTTGAGTTAATTAAATTAGTGATTTCAAGTATTTAATTAACTTTATTACATTAATGACTTGAATTACCTTATTTAATTATAATAATTAATTAATCTATTTGGGGTGTTACATACACTCACCCTTCCAGAAACTTCATCCCAAAGTTATAGTAATCCACAATACAAGGATAATAATAACATTGTTCATACATCTAGATCAGATAAACAACATCATTAATTTAATACACTCATAAGTACTAGTGTACATGTTCAAGGCATGTATGCATAGCTAGCATGTACATGACTCACATGTGTACTAATGACAATAATTATCACATCTAATGCAATTCTTGTATGCTTCCAATCTAGTCAACAATGCTATTCATTTATTAAAGAAAAGCAAACCATTTAAAATATTTGCAAAACCCTTATATTATAATAATTCAACACAAACAACATTCACTTAGATAATTGTAGTTTAGTTAAGCATATTTTTTTTTCTTTACAAAAGGAAATCAAGTAGTTCTACTATACGATTAAAACTCCCCACACTCTCAACTACTTCTAATCATCCTTCCTCCCTAACCTACTTCCATCTTCCATCCCTATCTTTCCTCTGTTGGACTATCCTGGAGCGTCAACTATATTAACATAACTTCAGATAGAACTCGTAAGCGGAAATGTCAACCACCTTGACCAAGATTCCCCAACAGGAAATTGAAAGTCATCATCACACGTCTAGGGGAGCATGAGCTAACACCATCCTCCCATGACTCCAGGTTTCATAGGATACATGGTGCGAAATGCCTCCACCCCTCCTGATAGAACTAGGGTCAACACCCTATCATGGACCATAGACTGGAACTGTGTTGCTAGGATTTTTTCATCGTATACAAACAATTTCAGGGATCCTCTCTACCTGATAACAAATACATTAATGAATCTTCATAAATCGCTCATAAACCACACATTCAAACTTAGCTACAATACCGTGCACTTTCCCACATATTATAGAAATGCATTTTAACCAACATAATTTATCATGCTAAGATTCCAACCACATTATTTCTCGGTCGATGCTCACGACATCAACTATTTATTACCATCCTCCCTTTGGCCATTTCATATCCCATTAATATGCAAATTAGTTTATAACACAAACTCATACATATCCATACATTATTATCATGCAAATGAATTTAATCATATCATTAACTTGGTATCCACGTACCAACAACTTTAAATTTCAAAATTTTCAAGAGAGAATTAGTTTGCATAATTTCCATCATAATTCAAATAATGATAAGCATTCATAGTATTGAAATTCACATAGGTCCAAATGTCTAAAATTTTAAGTGTATCATTAATACTTTCAGAGTTAATAAGAAAATAAGATACGATTAGGCCATAAGGAATTCTAATTGTCTTAGTCGAAATGTGACATTACATACACCCAACCTTCAGGAAACATAGTCTCGAGGTGGTAAAAAAAGTGAGGGATGATCTCATCGTAAGGTATCTGCATCCTCCCAAGTAGCATATCCTGGGCTATACTTATCCCATTGGACTTTAACTTGGTCTACCAGACGATTCTTGAGATGTCGGACTGATCCAGGTGGATATCGATGGCAACCCACCTTTTCCAACTAGCTCAAAACAATTTTATGGCAATTTTGGTAATTTACTATTTTTAGCAGTTTTTAACTTCTGGGGCCATTTTGATACCCTAAACGACGTTTTTGGGAAAATGGGGCACAATATGGAAGTTCCTTATATATTTTCCCCAAAATGAATCTCCTCGACGATACCTTTCCAATGGGCTATCATGCGCCTAAAACGGAGATCGTATGCAAAAGTTACGACCCCGAGAAGTTGATGTACTAACTTACCCAAACGGGGCCCACATGACTTTTGGCGCTTCATCTCCTAGGTTTAGGTTTTTGGATGTCTAGGATTTTTGGCATTCCTTTTTATTGTAAAAAGGTCTTAAGAGCCTCATTGTAATCATCTTCTTCTGAATGTGAGTAGCCATCACATCTCTTCTCAGAGATAAGTTGCCACCATTCTAGCGAGTCTTTCACTCTGTATTTTTTACAGTCTCTGTACATTTATTTCATTAATATAAATCACGTATTATTGTATATCTGTTACTCTTGTTATATTTCCGATATATCACTATTATATTGTTGTCTCTCTTGCAATATCTCTAAATATTTCTGTGTTATATCCCCGCTCTCATTTCGTGTCGAAAATAATCTGGATTAGTGGTATAGGTTGCTCTTGATTGTTTTTCAGTGCATGTCCCCGACGAGGTCTGAGTATAGAAATTTGGGTATCGAGCTTGTCTCTCTTGAAGACAATCGCTCTCGCATGCCCAAGAAACCCTCCATGGCAGAATAAAAGAAAAACAACGAAGCAGACGGTCCTATCAATTTGTTGCTTGAGCAAGCTCTCATGCGACAGAGGGAGGAAATGATGGATAATTTTTACCACATCCTTCAACGCCTCCCGATAGCATCAGGTACATCTTCATCAAGCGACCACTTTGGAGGCGCCTCTCCTTTTAAGGTACAAGTCAATTTTGATATTTCTATATTTGAAGGTCAGATAGATGTGGATGCCCTAGATAAATGGTTAAATCCGTTAGAAGGTTATTTCTCTGTTCACAATTTTTTTGACAAAGAAAAGATCATCTTCACACTCCTTAAGGATCTCCCCCATGTCAAACATTGGTAGGAAAATTACTGGGAGCAGAGTTCCACAAAGGAGTTTGGAATATATGGGGCCAAACCCACTTGGGATTTTTTTGTGGATGCGGTAAAGGAACAATATTACCCTGTTTGCAACTATGAGGACCAGTACATGAGATGGACCACACTACAACAAGAGAGAGGCCAAGCAGTGTCGGAGTTCACCAATACCTTCCATACCTTGCACACCAAGCTAGGTATCAAAGACTCTGAGCGACATTTGGTTCTGAAATACCATGGGGCTCTACACAGATACGTCCAAACTGAAATGGATTTTCTGGACATCTCATCACTCGGTTCTGATTATCAATATGTTGTTAAAATCGAGCAGAAGTTTAAGCACCAGAACAAACGAGAGTTCGGATATGAAAATCCGCAACAACCAAAATATGAGAAAGACGACCCTAACAAACAACTTCCTGAAAACTAGTCTAAGCCATGGGAAAAGAAGGGTCACAGAAAGACGAAGAAGGACACCGGAAAATAGTGTGATTTCCACAAAATCCCTTGGGACAACACCAATTAATTTCTCTCAAAATAGTGATTGGTGGCCGAGATCAAAGACAAGGAGCAGGACCGTGATTCAGAATCTGATTTAGAAAATACTGGTAAAATACAAATCAGTGACGCAGACCCCACTGCNATTCAACTAGAAGAACCAACATATCCAGAAGAGGGGGAGTGCCTTTTTCATTCACAGATGTGGGTGAAGGGGACCCCACTGCATTTTATTGTTGATAGCGGAATCCAGAAGAACCTCATCTCAACAAAGGTCGCCAAAAAATTGGGATTGTCGACAACACCACACCCGTATCCATACAACATCAGGTGGCTTCACCAAGGACGAGGTCTTCGTGTTGACCAGTAGTGTTGATTATCATATGACATTAAACCCTTCAAGGATGAGGTATTATGTGATGTTTCCCCACTGGATGTCTATGATGTTCTCTTGGGCCAGCCATATATGTGGAGACACCATGTCGTTTATGAGTCTCGACCCCATAGTGTCATTGTTTCTCTAGGGGGTCATCTCTACAGAATACCAGAGGTAGTTTCGACTATTGTTCCACCTAAACAGTGCCGCAAGGTAGTATCTCATACTGCAAAATTCAGCTTCTTTACAATCTGTTCAAAAGGGGAACAAAAGGACACTGCAACCACTATAGCCTCACCCCAAGCACCTTCTATCCAACAAAAATAGGCCGACAAGGTTTGCAACAAAGTGAAAATATTCCTTCCACGCACTGTCCTCTCATGTAGCTTGACTTTTTGAATAACCTCAGCCTCAACAGGTTCGTGACAGACTTCCACAAACTGAGCAACGCGACATCTCCAACAAGGCAACCAACTCACCAATATGCAGATTCAGTAAACACTTTTCCCTCTCTCCCGGGCACTCAATGCAATGGAGACCATTGCTTCTTAAGGAGTGAGGATTGATCTAGGTGGATATCGCTAGAAACCCACCTTTTCCAACTGACTCAAAACAATTTTTTGGCAATTTTGATAATTTACTGTTTTTAGTAGTTTTTAACTTCTGGGGCCATTTTGAGACCCTAAATGACGTTTTTGGGAAAATGGGGAGCAATATGGAAGTTATTTAGATATTGACCCCAAAATCAATCTCCTCGACGATACCTTTCCAATGGGCTATCATGCGCCTAAAACGAAGATCGTATGCAAAAGTTATGACCGCAGGAAGTTGATGTACTAACTTACCCAAACGGGGCCCACGTGACTTTTGGCGCTTCATCTCCTAGGGTTAGGTCTTTGGATGTCTAGGGTTTTTGGCATTCATGTTTATTGTAAAAAGGTCTTTAGAGCCTCATTGTAATCATCTTCTTGTGAATGCGAGTAGCCGTCACATCTCTTCTAAGAGATAAGCTACCACCATTCTAGCGAGTCTTTCACTCTGTATTTTTTATAGTCTTTGTACATTTATTTCATTAATAGAAATCATGTATTACTGTATATCTATGAATCTTGTTATATTTTCGATATATCCCTGTTATATTGTTGTCTCTCTTGCAATATCTCTAAATATTTCTCTGTTATATCCCCGCTCTCATTTCGTGCCGAAAATAATTCGGATCATGGACGCTACAGTCCAATATGCGTAATGGTTCAACCATGAGGGTTCCCATGTCCGAGACCTACAATTCATTCCAATTTAGTTTGTGAGATTCATCAACAACATAATGACGTAGAACATATACATGAAAAACATTATGAGTTTTATGCAAGTGGGATGGCAGTACAAGACAGTAGGAAACAGGTCCAATTCTCTCTTGGATTTGAATGGTCCTATAAATCGAGGAGACAACTTTGTCCCTTTCTCAAACTGAATGATACTCTTATTGGGTCTTATACAAATGAAAACCTGATCTCCAACTTTATAACTTAGATCATTCCTATGTCAATCAACTTAACTTTTCTATCTATCATGTGCTTCCTTTAATCATTGTCTAATCTAAATCACATGTTCCTCCATCTATTGAATCAATTACGGCCCTACTGTCACTCGATTTTCTAACCTTTCCCAACTCAACGATGTCTTTCATGTCCTTCCATAGAAAGCTTCATAGGGAAGCATTCCAATTTAGATGTGAAAACTGTTATTGTAGGCAAAATCTACCAAAGGTAGGTACTTCTCCCAATGGGTTTGATTATCCATAACATCATCCTAAGGATGTCTTCCATAACCTGATTTACTCTCTCGGTTTTCCCATCTGTCTCAGGATGATATGTTGTGATCAAGTTCAACTTATTCCCCAGCACCGACTGCAAACTTGTCCAAAACCTAGAGGTAAACCTAGAGTTCCTATCTGAAATGATGTTCTTGGGTAACCCATGCAAACAAATGAATTCACTTATAAAAACACGTGCCACATCAATGACATCGTAAGTGTCTCTAATTGGAATAAAATGATGACTCTTGGTCAATTTATCAACTATAACAAGAATGACATTATGCCTCGGTGATCTGAGTGGAAATCCCACAACGAAATCCATAGAAATGACTTCCCACTTAGACATAGGAACATCATGCGGTTGTAGGAGATCTGTTGGGTGATGATGATAAACCTTCACTTGCTGAAACTCAAGGCACATGGCGATGAAAGGGACTACATCACGCTTCATTCCTACCTAGAAGAAAAACTTATTCATATATGCGTACATTTTCTTCACACTCGGATGCGCACAATAAAGTGCTCTATGGGATTCCTTGAGTATGATGCTTCAAATATCCCCACCCTCGAGGATGTACATCCTTCTCTAATATCTTAACAATCCATATGATTCAAGGATATATCTTTCATAATTTATCTCTAATTTCCTCCTACTCTGTAAGGCTGAAATGACCTTTAAATACCAACTATCTCCAATAAGTTTCCCCAACACTCTCTCCCTCGGATAAAATTTTAGGGTCACTAAGGAGAAGATATGTGGTCTTCTTCTCAGGGCATTCGCAACCAGATTCTCCTTTCCCTTGATATATGAAATTCCAAAATCATACTCACTCATAAACTCACTCCATCGCCTCTGCCTAACATTAAGATCCCTTTGAGTAAAGAGATGATTTAAGATTTCATGGTTTGTTTTGAGCTCAAAGCTTCGCCCCACTAGATAATGCCTCCAAAGATTCATAGCTAGCATCACAACTAGAAACTCTAAATCATGAGTAGAATATATCTCCTCATGTTTCTTCATCTTTCTTGATGCATACACTATCACTCCCCCATCTTGCATTAGCACAGCCCCCAATCCTTGCTTTGAGGCATCTGTGCAGACTTTGAAGTCTTTTTCCATATCCGACAATCGTATAATTGGCACACTGGTTAGTAGCCTCTTAAGCTCGATGAATGAAATATCACATTCCTTTTTCCATTAATACCTGACCCTCTTGCGCTGCAAGGTGGTAATGGGTTCCGCTATCTTAGAGAACCCTTCCACAAACCTTCGATAATAACCAGCTAGCCCCATGAAGATTCTTACCTCATGAGCATTTTTCAGCACTGGCCAATCCATAATGGCCTTCACCTTTTCCAGGTCCACAAAAATTCCCTCACTAGAAATGATATGACCTAAATAGTGAATCTCTTCTCTAAGAAAGAACACTTCGAAAACTTTCCATAAAACGTGTTCTCTCTAAGGCATGACAACACCACTCGCAAGTGTTCCTCGTGTTCTCTTTCATTCTTGGAATAGATGAGGATATCATCAAGAAAGACCTATACAAAGAGGTATAAGTACTTTTGGAATACACCATTCATGAGGCTCATGAAAACTGTTGGTGCATTGGTCAAACCAAAAGGGACTACAATGAACTCGTAATTCTCGAACCGAGTTCAAAAGGAAGTTTTAGGAATATCACCTTCCTTAATCCTTAACTGGTGATACCCTGCTCGTAGATCAATTTTGGAGAAAATTGTTGCTCCTTTAATCTGATAAAAGAGATCATCTATCTGTGGTATTGGGTACCTATTCTTGACTATAGAACGATTCAAGTCCCTATAATGTATGCACAGTCATAAGGAATCATCCTTCTTCTTGAAAACAATTAATGGTGTACCCCAGGGTGAAACACTAGGCCTTATCAACCCTAAGTTAAGTAGTTCCTTCAACTACATCTGCAACTCACAAAGTTCTAGCGCTGTCATCCTATACAGTGTCTTGTAAACTAGCTCTGCACTAGGTTTTAGCTCGATGGTAAAATCAAGCTCCCTTTCAGGAGGTAACCATGGAAACTCTTTTGGAAAAACATCCTTAAATTTCGACAATACTAGATATTGATCCATAAAGGGTCCTTTCCCTTCATTGACTTCTTCCACTACATATAAACGAAAACCTTGCCTCATGCAATGTTCAATGTTCATTGTTGAGATAAATCATAGAGACACCTTCCTTCGTATACCATGGATCTCTACTGACCTTCCTTCATCATCAACACAAAACACCCTCTTTATGAAACAATCTACCATAGCTCGATGGGATTCTAACAAGTCCATCCCAATGATTAGGTCATACATCCCTAGAGCAGTGGTGTACACCTTCAACCTAGTAGTACACACTCCCAAATATACTAGACAATTATCAACACTGGGTCCTACCACTTGTTTTTTCCCTGAATCCATCTCGACTTGTTTAAAGTCATTGTGTTCATAGGCTTCCAACCCACACTTTTCTAATGCAGAAGTTGAAATGAAACTATCTGTAGGATCAGAATCAAATAAATTTTTAACATTGACATGATTTAGCATACTTGATGACTCCACCACTGTGGATTGATGTTCTTCCTGACAATTATTGACCGTTGCATAAATATGGTGGCTACTATTTTCTCTTTCCATTAGGGCCTTTCCTTCTCTATGCACAAATCCTGATTGTGACTCTGGACAATCACACAGGTAATGGGGTCGTCCACACCCCCAACAAGTAACACAAGATGGAACCTACACATTGTCATGCGAAGGCCTCTGAAATGAGTTCCTTCCCCTGGAGCCCCTACCCCTACTAGCTTCTCCCCAAAAAGGTTGTGGACTTGCTTGCATCGTGGGTGATGAGTGGGATGTTGTACTTGCTACCATTGAAATACCTTCCACAACTATTCTAGGTGAGACTCTACTCCCATAAGGAGGTGGCCTAGAGCTTCCTCCCTGGGAGAAGGTTTTAGGGGTCTTCCCCATGAATCAAAGATGTTGTGGAATGGTTGATCTCATTCCTCCATTTAAACTCATATGCTCTTCTATGTAATGAGCACTTTCAACTTCTTCAACCACTGATGACGATTTCCACATCCGTACCATGGCCCTTATCTTAGGGTTTAACCCATACACAAAATGTTCTTCTTGTCATTGATCGGTATCCATGTATGATATGTACTTTAATAACTCCATGAACCTGATTCCACACTCTTCCACAATTTTGTTTCCCTGAATTAGAGTGTGGAATGCTCCTACCTATCATTCCTCACAATAAGCCAGGAAATAATTTCTTTGAAAAATTTCCTCGAAAATTTTCCAAGAGACAGTGTCTGGAGTAAGGTGCAACTGCCTCTCCAGATTTCCCCACTAGTTCAAGGCATTGTCCCTCAACTGAAAGATCGCTATCTTCGCTTTTGACGTGGAAGCATAGTCTCTCAAGGAAAAACATCTCGTCATTCATTCCAACCATGCCTCAACACGTTCACTTGCACGTGCCCCAACAAACTCAGGTAGCTTGATTTTCTGTAGTTCTCTAGTGATGTCTCTTGGTGGGGGCCCTCCCTTTGAGTCCCTTGATGCTTCAGGGTTACCCACTCCAGATGGTGGGGGTTCCACTTTGACATATGATGACTAGAGTCCCTTTAATGTCTCATTAATAGCCTCAAAGGAACACAAAATGAGAGATATCTCGGGCGATGGTGGTGGCGGTACCGATATTTGTGGTCCTTGTGATGATGCTCTCTGGCCTCGATTTCCCCGAGTCCTAACCATCTTGACCGACTAAATCTACATTCGACCAAAGCTTATTAGTAGAGAGTTTAAGAGATTCTACGTTTTACTAAAACTTATTCTTGCAAACATAGGGTTAGGTGTAAGTTTCTTTATACTTGTATGTAAACAGACATTACTCCCATAAGGTAAGTGGATAAAGGTCAAAGTTAAAGCATTTAAGCTTGGTAACTTCGTACAAATATCCCACTATCTCTCTCATCTCGCTAACTATGCGAGCACTATCTTGTACTCACTTGTTATACTCTTTAAAGTGCATCAAATTACATTTACTATCATTAACTCACTTATTAACTATTAATATGGTTACCATTAGTTAAATGACCTTTTGTTATACCTTAACTTTACATTAATGATTAAATCAACCTTATAACTTTGATATACTTTATAATAATATTGATCTTATATATTAATTATCATTAATAGGCCATTTATGTATAATCTACTTTTCACCTTAGCATTTGCACTTTATTAATAATAATCCTTGTATAATGTATATGATTTTTTTTTAATAACTTAAAATAATATAACATAGATATTTTTAAATAATTTAATAATAATTTAAGGTAATATAACATACTTTGTTTTTTAAATAAATTCAATAATAATTTAAAATATTATAACATAATGAAATTTTGTTTTCTTGATAGTAACAAAATAATAATAAAATTAAAAAAAATATGAATTAATAATAAAAAAAATAATTAAATAAATAAATTATTTTTATTTATTTATGAGTTCTCATGGATGAGTTTGAGAATTTGAAACAACCTTTGAATAATGCACTCAGGGAAGAGCTTGCAGAAAGGGAGAGGGAATTCGTGGATTCTGTTCTCAAGAGATCAGATGAAGACGGAGGCTCCACAAATGATAAAGAATATTGTTCTTCAAATGATAAAGGAATTATAGAAAATGAATGTTCCGAAGAGACTAGAAAAGAGTGTGAGGAGAGCTCTGCTATGGATAAAGAAGATCCTAATCTAATTGTCGTTGCAGCTCGGCCTCAAAGACATCGAATGGACATGGGACCAGAACAATCAATAAAAGGAATAACACATATTCACTATATATACTCCATGATGATTGTTCAGTTTAAAAGTAATTTTGAGTTAATGATTGGCCGACTTTGAAACCTGCTCTATGTGAAAAGAAGGGATTGTAAATATATTACTAGCAGAGTTAATATATATATATATATATATATATATATATATATATATATATATATATTTTCAGATTAAAATAAATTAGATCGTTATGTACATTCTTTCTCATATTTTCTTCTTCATAATTTGTTTTTTGAACTCTAACCATCTTAATTATGTTTTTTCTTTTGTAGGAATGTTTTTACAAATATACTCATTGTAAAACATATTCAACATATTCACTGGAATAGGGTGGCTGGAATATGTGTAGGGTCTCCTTCTCTGCCACACTTTTCTCTCTTCAGGTTTTCATGGAGGGTTTTTCTCTCTTCAAGTTTCCATGGAGGGTTTCCTTGGGTAGTTAATTTTTTTTTAGGGAACAATTTATATAGTTATGTGATTTTTCAAGCCCTAGGTTTCAGTTTTGAAACCGGGATCTGATACCATATGTGAGGTCCCTGCCTTCAAGGCCTCATAACTTATCCTATCCAAAGAAAATTTGTACAACTATCAATGCAAATTTTTTGTTTCTGTTTCAATTGCAAGTTTTGTATCTAACGAAGGACTTAGGAAATAACTTGATTCTACTAGAATAAAACAAACTAGATTTTTCTACAACAAAAAATGGGGTATTCATATTTCTAAAATGGTAAGCATTTACAGAAATTTATCCTTAAAGAATGAACCTACTAACAATTTGAATGATTAGTTTACAAAAATTTACAATAAATCAATTGAATACATCCACTAGGAAAATACCTATAAATTCTGGATGATTTAGTCCCTGCTCCCTTGTCCACAACTGCTAAATGGCCACTACCTGAAACGGTTTCCTCCCATCCAACTAAGAAAATAGCCTCTCCTACTCCCTATCTCCAGAAAATCATATTTCCTAGCCCTCGAGCCCAAAATCCCAACAACACTAGTCCAACACCAGTCCACTAGTAAACCCACCAAAATTTCCCCTTCTCCCCAAATCTCTCCTTGCTCCTTTCCTCCCCAAATGTCTAGTTTCTCCTCTCTTTCTAGAATGACCCCCAAACCCATTCATTTATCCTCCCATCTGACATAACTTGTCCCCATTGACTTCCTTCCCCCATCCCTAATAAATTCCTATCTACCCTCATAAATTCCCATCTAACTTGTCCATCACATGTAATACCATCAATAAGTCTATTAATTGTTAAATAATTTAATCTAATAATAAAATTACGATCAATTCTAATTATTTTAATAATTTAGTTGAGTTAATTAAATTAATGATTTCAAGTATTTAATTAACTTTATTACATTAATGACCTGAATAACTTTATTTAATTATAATAATTAATTAATCTATTTGGGGTATTACAAATGTGAGTCATTGGATCACTCTATGTCTAGAACATATTGTGACTATTGGATTACAAATGCATACTAAAGAAACACACTTTAACATAATGACACATTAGACAAAATTGATCTTAACTGACTCCGAAGTATCTAAATATCATAAAAAGGAACACGCCAAATGACTCCACATTGTAAGATCTCCATTTGTAGAGTAGTTGAAGTTCCCTTATCTTAAGGGTCTAGGATTGAAATCTAAAGTTAAATTATCAAATAACTATCCCTATCTTAAAAACAAAATTATTTACATTTAATTAAATAAATGGTGGATGAGGACAAAAATTAAACGTGTACAAAGGATTTTGGAAGTTGGGAGGCAACTCAAATGCTTTCTTAAGTGTAAAGATGTACTAGTGAATACTTTTAGTGGCTAGAAGTTCTAAAGGTTTACACTCATTCGAAGGCTAATTTTGCCTTTGGTACATCTTGATTCCTAGAGCTTGAAATGCAAGCTCTCTTTGAAGTGTCTTCCATATTCTATTTAGCACTTTTCTTTTATGTATCTTTTCATTGGTGGAATAACATTTATCCTCACAATTAAGGTTCAACATTACTATGGCACCAAAAAGGGATCACCTCCCAGAGAACACCATGAATTCCACCTCTTACTGGAAATAATGGTTGAAACAAATGATTAGTATGGTGCCCAAACTTAGATCACCTATTGGAACAAATTTTGGACTCTACCCCCAACTACAAACAATGGTTGGAATAATAGATAATTCCTTTGTCGTTTGAAGCCCAAATACTCTTCTTTATAATTACCCAAGAACTAACCAAAATAACATTTGAAAACATGAGCCTTATGCTTTATAACCACTTCCAAATCTCTCGAGACATATATGGGAAGGGAAATGCTCCTATTTAATTCTCCTCTAAAACAACTTTCCAGTGATTGTACTCTTTCCAAATTATAATTTTACAACTAGGAGTTACAAATATTAGAAGTTCATGCACTTTACCTTTGTACTTAAAAGTACAAATCTTTTTCTTGGTTTTATTTCCACCCACTTATGTAGTGGAAACATCAGCTTCATGAGTGTCTATTGTAATAACCTACAACATTTCCATATCCTACCCAAATTTCCTACTGAACCTTGAAAAATTATACAACTCTATAATAGGTCCACCCATTTTTGAGAGTAGGTTTATGAACCTTATGAGTTCATATTTACCTCCATCATCATCTTGAAGCATTAATACCAAACATCTAGGAGGTTTTCTATCAAATATCTGTGAACCAACTGTAATTTTTTTCTAACTACTTATATATTTTTTTCTCACAACAACCCAAGTGTTACAACATGAGATCCACTTTCCTAGCCCATAAAGGTCCAATCTTCTATCCAACAATTGACACACTTTATCATTTACATTTCCTGTACATAACAACCCTATTGTTGTAACATGGTCTTTCACAACACTTTTAACATACTCATCCCCCTTTGTAGCCTTATTGACGAAGAAGAGCACCTTTTCTTTGTCTTTTTCTTGGAACTTAATCCTTAAATTCAAATTAATCCTTGTTATGAGGGCCAAAGACCACATGAAACACCTTATTTATCTCCATTATACTAGCTCAAAAGATTTAACAATTGGGCCATCAAACCTCTTTCAAACATAACACATAGAACCCTATTTGAATGAAAACACAATCCTTCATTGGAAAGAAGCCCATGCTCACCCTAAGACACACATCAAGCCATTAACCCTATTTGAATGGTATCCCATCAAGCCACTTCAAATGATCACCTTGTTAGAAAAAGAATTACCAATAGTCCTTTTGAAAAGGTTTCCCAGATGGTAAGCCATTAACCCTATTCAAATGATACTTTGTCACATACCCATACCCCTCTATATCCTTATTGAGGAAGAGGGGCACCTTTTCTTTAGTCAAACACAACACAAGGAATGTATCCTCCCTTCACTTCTGAATAGTTCCCCATGAGTGATAGAAGATCTCTCCTTCAATTGCTCAAATGTCCCCTAGGAAAACCTTCCATGTCTTAACCAACTCAACTTGACATCAAGTTATATGAATGCATGAAAATATTCTAACAATATTTACATATTCAAGACTTGATGCCTTTACCATATCTTTGGTTGGGTATAAATCACATATTTACATTCAAATGTCATAAAACATATCAATTAATATATTCAAAGCATAACTTAAGGAGTGCTTACCCAATTTCATTAAGCTCACATGCTCTATTGGCATGATCAGTTCATACATGGATGGTTTACATCAATTTATTTGATGTTACTTGATCAACTGATGCCTCTTGGGAACTCACACAATTCCCTTCATTGGCCTTGTTATCTCCAATTTATAGGGATAACTAAGGAGATGATGTCTCAATGCCCTCAGGTTACAGAGATGGAGTACTGAGAGACAGATCACTGGAAGCATCCACATGCATAGACAGAGACCCACTTCACCACCGCATGAACTGGATTTGTCATGATGGAATTCACCACATCAGCTTGCTTCTAGAAGAAAATGGGTCTTACTTCATGAGGTACAAGTCAAGTATTTTGGTAAGTGTCACTTTATACTTGAGGCATTTGAGTATGTTGCATTTAAAGTTTCTTTTGATTATATAACGTCTGCTTGGAAACTATGCTCATTGCCTTGTTTCACATTGGTGGTTGACATTGTTTCATAGTAAGTGGTCACCCTTGGGGATGGGTTTGCTAATAGGAGGTCTCCTTGATGAGTCATCATTCCATTCCCTATCATACTTATCATTTTTCATGCTTCATCCTTTTTGTCTCGTTATCTTTTGGGATCTTTGGGTGTACTGACCCAGGAAGGGATTGTACCTCATTTCATGGGAAGAAGGGGTTGAAGGCCCATAAGGAATGTAGCTAGAAAAAGATAAAATTCAAAACTATAACCTTGCAGATGCTCGCCCAAGGAGGTCTTGAGAATGATGAAACATTTCTCCTAAAAAATAAAAGACCTGCAAGAAACAAATTCATATTATATAGACGTCCCACTTGTTGAGGGATATACACAAGTGAATTACAACCTTTTCTTTACCCCTATGGCACTCTATGTACCTATCCCTTCAAGTGACATTGTGGTACTATCTCCCAATTAAAATATTACCATTTTGGAGTACCCAATTGTTCTCGAATTTAATTAATTAATGGAAAATAAATGGGCTTGGAAAAATGATGCATTGAAAACGAAGGTGCAACACACCCTCAACAAAGACACCCATAAATGAGAAAATATGAACCCGTGTATGTCATGAACCCCATTCCAAAAAGTCTTACCCCCATCCAATTCATCTTCTCCACATGACTTAGAGAGGGGCACACCTAGGAAACACTCATTGACTTAAGAAATGACTCACCCAATAAGTCACCTTGACAACCCTACCATACCTAAACTTGGCAAATTGCACAGGGTCTTTGAGCACTTGTTTAATTTGATGAATCAATTTTAATGCACATGTTTAGGTGGCTCTTGTATTAAATGTGATTTTACTTGCCATGATACATTTGAATTGAGACCCTTGGAGGGCACACTCATTTGTCTTTGCAGGACCTTATCTGATGGACGTTTTGAAGGAACAAGCCCAACTTGGGCCTTCATTGGGGAAGGAATCCCATAGGTTGGATGCCATGACTGAGACTTTGGGGGCAAGACAAAGTTTGGACATTTCCTTTGGAGGAAATCTATCCCAACGACTTGCCTTTGGAGGTCTCACGTCTTGACTAGGGCTAGGGTTTGGTGGTTCTTATGATTATTTGATGGACACTTGGCACCTTGTGATGAGGAGGATCCCTTGGACCATGGAGAATACCTTAGTGCCTAAAGGGAAGACCTTAGGAGGCCCAACGACTTCCTTTTATTTCTCAACGACTTGCTAAATGTCCCAGACGTCACCCTAAAAGGGGTTGTTGTCACTCTTAGGGTTTCTTTTTGTGCAAATTTTAAGTTTAAATAAAATTACTTTGTAAAGGGGAAAATAAAGGGGGATGTCCCCCTTATTTTGTGGTTTACCCAAATTTTATGTGGACAAATTAATTTTGAAAGCCTAGTATAAATAAAGGCTTGAATATTTTCATTTTAGGATAACTCACTCTCTCTTGAGTGAGAGAATTGGCTGGAATTTTCTCCGTCTTTGGGAAATTTCCTATATATCTCTCTTATGATTATGTTATGGATGCTTGTTACTTTCTTATCTATGGATTAAGTGGTGTGGTACCTTCTTGGAGGCTTCTATCTTGCATGTTGATGGAATCTTCTTGGTAGATGAGGGTTTTACATGCTTTCTTTTGGAAATGGCAAGGAATTTTTTGCATATGGTTAGTAATTTCTTCTTGTTTCAAGGTTATTATTGTTTAAAACCCTTGTAGGAGTATAAGGGAATAGATCCTCCACCAAGTCTATCGCAATTGTTATTGGATAAGCTATTATCAAGGTTGCTAGGAGGAGTAAAAGGGCGTACACCCTCCTAGATTTACCTTGTTAGATTTGGTTTCTCTAGGGAGTAAAAGGGCTTACACCCCTATAGAAGTAGTAGATATAACTCTTCTACCCAAGACTCCATAATCCAATTAACTAGGCACTCATCTACTTGCATTGGAGAAATAAAATCATTGCATTGGTATATGTGAAATGTTGAGATTTAGCAATTGTCGAAGTTGGAAATTGTTCTTCATGCTCAAGGCTCTCTTATGCCCTAAGGGATTTTTGATTAGCCAAGTAATTCTTATTTATGTTATAAATAAATGATACAACTATTAGGGCTGCATAAAACTCTCTTTTTCATTCATTTCTCTCTAATCCACCGCTAAAATTTGCTTGTAAACCTAGATCATTGTTCTATTGATTATTAGCTATCATTTCCTTGGTTTACTTGTCATTTTTTGTGGTTGTATATTGTTTTTGTAGAAATCCCTTGCTACAGACATTTAATTATTCCCTAACACTTTGTCGATAACTTCATTTTGTAGCCATATTTTTCCATCAAAAGTTGAGCTTAAGTATTGGAATATTATGTACATGTTTTTGGGCTTAATTATCCAATAATCATTAGATGACTTTGATGGTTAATTATGTAGTTGTTATAACTTGTTCTTTACTATTGTAAATCTCAATATATGCTACAGTTATGGGATAACAAGCTTATATCACTAATTCCCGTTAGGTTTTGAGGCTTATATCGCACTATATTGTCTTGTTTTGGTGTTCTAACTTTTTTTTGCAGGCATACAACCTTGGAAACCATATTCCACCTTCCAAGACCTCTTTTCCAAGTCTTAAAGCCTCTCTTGAATTTGACCATAGGGGTGTCATTCTCATTTCATGATTATCTCGTTGCATTCCCCATAAGGTCACCTAGGATTCCCACTTTGTGTAACGAACCGCCTCGTTACGACAACCATAGTAGAAGTAGGTGCAATTTTTTTTTTTGTGTGTTCACGGTGTGTGCGCGCGTGTAGATGTAGGAGCCTACGGAACGACTTGATGCCACTTGAAAACAACAAGACTCCATCACGAAGTTCAACACAAGAAGACTGAGGGCCTCAACGAGAAACTACAACAATACAACCATAGGCAGAGGTGCACAACGCAGACATTTTAGCGACAAGTAAATCTGACGGCTAAATACGACTGACCTCCCGCCCGTCCTACCCTGCAAGGTTAGGACCTCCAAGACACATAAGCAACGCTCAAGCCCGGTTTCCCATTGTCTTTAACCATTTAAGGTCTCAGGGCTGGCGACTGTTCTGAGGAACATGGAGGTGTCTACATCCCACCCAACACAACCGACCAAGAAACCAACTGACCACAAACAAGTGAAACATAGCTGAGAAGAACAAGGGCGCCCCTTACGGAAGGCGCGCGACGAAGTCTCGGACCACGAACGTTAAAATATTGACGAGGCAAAGTCTAAGACTCATCCGTGAATGGATACTAGCCAGGTTCTCCATCATCTCACCGTGCCTCCAAGCTTTATACCATACCTTACCGTGACCTTGCAATATCGCGTTAAGGCATCATCAAGGCATTCAACTTAACAATTATTAGTAA
>JASDQU010010017.1:21558-31934 GCA_032191745.1 Picea mariana | reverse complement strand
TCAACATATTCACTGGAATAGGGTGGTTGGAATATGTGTAGGGTCTCCTTCTCTGCCACACTTTTCTCTCTTTAGGTTTCCATGGAGTTTTTTTTTCTCTTCAGGTTTCCATGGAGGGTTTCCTTGGGTAGTTAAATTTTTTTTGGGAACAATTTATATAGTTATGTGATTTTTCAAGCCCTAGGTTTTAGTTTTGAAACTGGGTTTGATACCATATGTGAGGTCCCTGCCTTCAAGGCCTCATAACTTATCCTATCCAAAGAAAATTTTTACAACTATCAATGCAAATTTTTTAAGTTTTGTATCTAAGGAAGGACTTAGGAAATAACTTGATTCTACTAGAATAAAATAAACTAGATTTTTCTACAACAAAAATTGGGGTATTCATATTTCTAAAATGGTAAGCATTTATAGAAATTTATCCTTAAAGAATGAACCTACTAACAATTTGAATGATTAGTTTACAAAAATTTACAATAAATCAATTGAATACATCCACTAGGAAAATACCTATAAATTCTGGATGATTTAGTCCCTGCTCCCTTGTCCACAAGTGCTAAATGGCCACTACCTGAAATTGTTTCCTCCCATCCAACTAGGAAAATAGCCTCTCCTACTCCCTATTTCCAGGAAATCATATTTCCTAGCCCTCGAGCCCAAAATCCCAACAACACTAGTCCAACACCAGTCCACTAGTAAACCCACCAAAATTTCCCCTTTTCCCCAAATCTCTCCTTGCTCCTTTCCTCCCCAAATGTCTAGTTTCTCCTCTCTTTCTATAATGACCCCCAAACCCATTCATTTATCCTCCCATATGACAAACTTGTCCCCATTGACTTCCTTCCCCCATCCATAATAAATTCCTATCTACCCTCATAAATTCCCATCTAACTTGTCCATCACATGTAATACCATCAATAAGTCTATTAATTGTTAAATAATTTAATCTAATAATAAAATTATGATCAATTCTAATTATTTTAATAATTTAGTTGAGTTAATTAAATTAATGATTTCAAGTATTTAATTAACTTTATTACATTAATGACCTGAATAACTTTATTTAATTATAATAATTAATTAATCTATTTGGGGTGTTACAAATGTGAGTCATTGGATCACTCTATGTCTAGAACATATTGTCACTGTTGGATTACAAATCCATACTAAAGAAACACACTTTAACATAATGACACATTAGAAAAAATTGATCTTAACTGACTCCTAGGTATCTAAATATCATAAAAAGGAACACGCCAAATGACTCCACATTGTAAGATCTCCATTTGTAGAGTAGTTGAAGTTCCCTTATCTTAAGGGTCTAGGATTGAAATCTAAAGTTAAATTATCAAATAACTATCCCTATCTTAAAAAACAAAATTATTTACATTTAATTAAATAAATGGTGGATGAGGACAAAAATTAAACGTGTACAAAGGCTTTTGGAAGTTGGGAGGCAACTCAAATGCTTGCTTAAGTGTAAAGATGTACTAGTGAATACTTTTAGTGGCTGAAAGTTCTAAAGGTCTACACTCATTCGAAGGCTAATTTTGCCTTTGGTACATCTTGATTCCTAGAGCTTGAAATGCAAGCTCTCTTTGAAGTGTCTTCCATATTTTGTTTAGCACTTTTCTTTTATGTATATTTTCATTGGTGGAATAACATTTATCCTCACAATTAAGGTTCAACATTACTATGGCACCAAAAAGGGATCACCTCCTAGAGAACACCATGAATTCCACCTCTTACTGGAAATAGTGGTTGAAACAAATGATTAGTATGGTGCCCAAACTTAGATCACCTATTGGAACAAATTTTGGACTCTACCCCCAACTACGAACAATGGTTGGAATAATAGATAATTCCTTTGTCATTTGAAGCCCAAATAATCTTCTTTATAATTACCCAAGAACTAACCAAAATAACATTTGAAAACATGAGCCTTATGCTTTATAACCACTTCCAAATCTCTCAAGACATATATGGGAAGGGAAATGCTCCTATTTAATTCTCCTCTAAAACAACTTTCCAGTGATTGTACTCTTTCCAAATTATAATTTTACAACTAGGAGTTACAAATATTAGAAGTTCATGCACTTTACCTTTGTACTTAAAAGTACAAATCTTTTTCTTGGTTTTATTTCCACCCACTTATGTAGTGGAAACATCAGCTTCATGAGTGTATATTGTAATAACCTACAACATTTCCATATCCTACCCAAATAGGTCCACCCATTTTTGAGAGTAGGTTTATGAACCTTATGAGTTCATATTTACCTCCATCATCATCTTGAAGCATTAATACCAAACATCTGGGAGGTTTTCTATCAAATATCTGTGAACCAACTGTAATTTTTTTCTAACTACTTATATATTTTTTTCTCACAACAACCCAAGTGTTACAACATGAGATCCACTTTCCTAGCCCATAAAGGTCCAATCTTCTATCCAACAATTGACACACTCTATCATTTACATTTCCTGTCCATAACAACCCTATTTTTGTAACATGGTCTTTCACAACACTTTTAACATACTCATCCCCCTTTGTAGCCTTATTGAGGAAGAAGAGAACCTTTTCTTTGTCCTTTTCTTGGAACTTAATCCTTAAATTCGAATTAATCCTTGTTATGAGGGCCAAAGACCACATGCAACACCTTATTTATCTCCATTATACTAGTTCAAAAGATTCAACAATTGGGCCATCAAACCTCTTTCAAACATAACATATAGAACCCTATTTGAATGACAACACAATCCTTCATTGGAAAGAAGCCCATGCTCACCCTAAGACACACATCAAGCCATTAACCCTATTTGAATGGTATCCCATCAAGCCACTTCAAATGATCACCTTGTTAGAAAAATAACTATCAATAGTCCTTTTGAAAAGGTTTCCCAGATGGTAAGCCATTAACCCTATTCAAATGATACTTTGTCACATACCCATACCCCTCTATATCCTTCTTGAGGAAGAGGGGCACCTTTTCTTTAGTCAAACACAACACAAGGAATGTATCCTCCCTTCACTTCTCAATAGTTCCCCATGAGTGATAGAGCCCATGCTCACCCTAAGACACACATCAGGCCGTTAACCCTATTTTAATGGTATCCCATCAAGCCACTTCAAATGATCACCTTGTTAGAAAACGAATTACCAATAGTTCTTTTGAAAAGGTTTCCCAGATGGTAAGCCATTAACCCTATTCAAATGATACTTTGTCACATACCCATACCCCTCTATATCCTTCTTGAGGAAGAGGGGCACCTTTTCTTTAGTCAAACACAACACAAGGAATGTATCCTCCCTTCACTTCTCAATAGTTCCCCATGAGTGATAGAAGATCTCTCTTTCCATTGCTCAATTGTCCCCTAGGAAAACCTTCCATGTCTTAACCAACTCAACATGACATCAAGTTATATGAATGCATGAAAATATTCTAACAATATTTACATATTCAAGACTTGATGCCTTTACCATATCTCTGGTTGGGTATAAATCACATATTTACATTCAAATTTCATAAAACATATCAATTAATATATTCAAAGCATAACTTAAGGAGTTCTTACCCAATTTCATTAAGCTCACATGCTCTATTGGCATGACCAGTTCATACGTGGATGGTTTACATCATTTTCTTTGATGTTACTTGATCAACTGATGCCTCTTGGGAACTCACACAATTCCCTTCATCGGCCTTGTTATCTCCAATTTATAGGGATAACTAAGGAGACGATATCTCAATGCCCTCAGGTTACAGAGATGGAGTACTGAGAGACAAATGACTAGAAGCATCCACATGCATAGACAGAAGACCCACTTCACCACCGCATGAACTGGATTTGTCATGATGGAATTCACCACATCAGCTTGCTTCCGTAAGAAAATGGGTCTTACTTCATGAGGTAAAAGTCAGGTATTTTGGTAAGTGTCACTTTATACTTGAGGCATTTGAGTATGTTTCATTTAAAGTTTCTTTGATTATATAACGTTTGCTTGGAAACTATGCTCTTTGCCTTGTTTCACATTGGTGGTTGACATTGTTTCATAGTAAGTGGTCACCCTTGGGGATGGTTTTTCTACTAGGAGGTCTCCTTGACGAGTCATCGTTCCATTCCCTATCATACTTATCATTTTTCACGCTTCATCCTTTTTGTCTCGTTATCTTTTGGGATCTTTGGGTGTACTGACCCAAGAAGGGATTGTACCTCATTTCATGGGAAGAAGGGGCTGAAGGGCCATAAGGAATGTAGCTAGAAAAAGATAAAATTCAAAACTATAACCTTGCAGATGCTCACCCAAGGAGGTCTTGAGAATGATGAAACATTTCTCCTAAAAAAAAAAAGACCTGGAAGAAACAAATTCATATTATATAGACGTCCCACTTGTTGAGTGATATACACAAGTGAATTACAACCTTTTCTTTACCCCTATGGCACTCTATGTACCTCTCTCTTCAAGTGGCATTATGGTACTATCTCCCAAGTACTATATTACCATTTTGGAGTACCCAATTGTTCTCGAATTTAATTAATTAATGGAAAATAAATGGGCTTGGAAAAATGATGCATTGAAAACGAAGGTGCAACACACCCTCGACAAAGACAGCCATAAATGAGAAAATATGAACCTGTGTATGTCATGAAACCCATTCCAAAAAGTTTTACCCCCATCCAATTCATCTTCTCCACGTGACTTAGAGAGGGGCCCACCTAGGAAACACTCATTGACTTAAGAAATGACTCACCCAATAAGTCACCTTGACAACCCTCCCATACCTAAACTTGGCAAATTGCACAGGGTCTTTGAGCACTTGTTTAATTTGATGAATCAATTTTAATGAACATGTTTAGGTGGCTCTTGTATTAAATGTGATTTTACTTGCCATGATACATTTGAATTGAGACCCTTGGAGGGCACACTCATCTGTCTTTGCAGGACCTTATCTGATGGACGTTTTGAAGGAACAAGCCCAACTTGGGCCTTCATTGGGGAAGTAATCCCATAGGTTGGATGCCATGACCGAGACTTTGGGGGCAAGACAAAGGTTGGACATTTCCTTTGGAGGAAATCTATCCAAACGACTTGCCTTTGGAGGTCTCACGTCTTGACTAGGGCTAGGGTTTGGTGGTTCTTATGATTATTTGATGGATGCTTGGCACCTTGTGATGAGGAGGATCCCTTGGACCATGGAGAATAACTTAGTGCCTAAAGGGAAGACCTTACGAGGCCCAACGACTTCCTTTTATTTCTCAACGACTTGCTAAATGTTCCTAGACGTCACCCTAAAAGGGGTTGTTGTCACCCTTAGGGTTTCTTTTTGTGCAAATTTTAAGTTTAAATAAAATTACTTTGTAAAGGGGAAAATAAAGGGGGATGTCCCCCTTATTTTGTGGTTTACCCTAATTTTATGTGGACAAGTTAATTTTGAAAGCCTAGTATAAATAAAGGCTTGAATATTTTCATTTTAGGATAAATCACTCTCTCTTGAGTGAGAGAATTGGCTGGAATTTTCTCCCTCTTTGGGAAATTTCCTATATATCTCTCTTATGATTATGTTATGTATGCTTGTTACTTTCTTATCTATGGATTAAGTGGTGTGGTACCTTCTTGGAGGCTTCTATCTTGCATGTTGATGGAATATTCTTGGTAGATGAGGGTTTTACATGCTTTCTTTTGGAAATGGCAAGGAATTTTTTGCATATGGTTAGTAATTTCTTCTTGTTTCAATGTTATTATTGTTTAAAACCCTTGTAGGAGTATAAGGGAATAGATCCTCCACCAAGTCTATCGCAATTGTTATTGGATAAGCTATTATCAAGGTTGCTAGGAGGAGTAAAAGGGCGTACATGCTCCTAGATTTACCTTGTTAGATTTGGTTTCTCTAGGGAGTAAAAGGGCTTACACCCCTATAGAAGTAGTAGATATAACTCTTCTACCCAAGACTCCATAATCCAATTAACTAGGCACTCATCTACTTGCATTGGAGAAATAAAATCATTGCATTGGTATACGTGAAAAGTTGAGATTTAGCAATTTCCGAAGTTGGAAATTGTTCTTCATGCTCAAGGCTCTCTTGTGCCCTAAGGGATTTTTGATTAGCCAAGTAATTCTTATTTCTATTATAAATAAATGATACAACCATTAGGGCTGCATAAAACTCTCTTTTTCATTCCTTTCTCTCTAATCCACCGCTAAGCCCATGCTCACCCTAAGACACACATCAGGCCGTTAACCCTATTTTAATGGTATCCCATCAAGCCACTTCAAATGATCACCTTGTTAGAAAACGAATTACCAATAGTTCTTTTGAAAAGGTTTCCCAGATGGTAAGCCATTAACCCTATTCAAATGATACTTTGTCACATACCCATACCCCTCTATATCCTTCTTGAGGAAGAGGGGCACCTTTTCTTTAGTCAAACACAACACAAGGAATGTATCCTCCCTTCACTTCTCAATAGTTCCCCATGAGTGATAGAAGATATCTCTTTCCATTTCTCAATTGTCCCCTAGGAAAACCTTCCACGTCTTAACCAACTCAACATGACATCAAGTTATATGAATGCATGAAAATATTCTAACAATATTTACATATTCAAGACTTGATTCCTTTACCATATCTTTGGTTCGGTATAAATCACATATTTACATTCAAATGTCATAAAAAATATCAATTAATATATTCAAAGCATAACTTAAGGAGTGCTTACCCAATTTCATTAATCTCACATGCTCTATTGGCATGACCAGTGCATACATGGATGGTTTACATCAATTTCTTTGATGTTACTTGATCAACTGATGCCTTTTGGGAACTCACACAATTCCCTTCATCGGCCTTGTTATCTCCAATTTATAGGGATAACTAAGGAGATGGTGTCTCAATGCCCTCAGGTTACAAAGATGGAGTACTGAGAGACAGATGACTAGAAGCATCCACATGCATAGACAGATACCCACTTCACCACCACATGAACTGGATTTGTCATGATGGAATTCACCACATCAGCTTTTTTCTGGAAGAAAATGGGTCTTACTTCATGAGGTACAAGTCAGGTATTTTGGTAAGTGTCACTTTATACTTGAGGCATTTGAGTATGTTTCATTTAAAGTTTCTTTTGATTATATAATGTCTGCTTGGAAACTATGCTCTTTGCCTTGTTTCACATTGGTGGTTGACATTGTTTCATAGTAAGTGGTCACCCTTGGGGATGGGTTTGCTACTAGGAGGTCTCCTTGATGAGTCATCGTTCCATTCCCTATCATACTTATCATTTTTCACGCTTCATCTTTTTTGTCTCGTTATCTTTTGGGATCTTTGGGTGTACTGACCCAAGAAGGGATTGTACCTCATTTCATGGGAAGAAGGGGCTGAAGGCCCATAAGGAATGTATCTAGAAAAAGATAAAATTCAAAACTATAACCTTGCAGATGCTCGCCCAAGGAGGTCTTGAGAATGATGAAACATTTCTCCTAAAAAATAAAAGACCTGCAAGAAACAAATTCATATTATATAGACGTCCCACTTGTTGAGTGATATACACAAGTGAATTACAACCTTTTCTTTACCCCTATGGCACTCTATGCACCTCTCTCTTCAAGTGACATTGTGGTACTATCTCCCAAGTACTATATTACCATTTTGGAGTACCCAGTTGTTCTCGAATTTAATTAATTAATGGAAAATAAATGGGCTTGGAAAAATGATGCATTGAAAACGACGGTGCAACACACCCTCGACAAAGACACCCATAAATGAGAAAATATGAACCCGTGTATGTCATGAACCCCATTCCAAAATGTCTTACTCCCATCCAATTCATCTTCTCTACATGACTTAGAGAGGGGCCCACCTAGGAAACACTCATTGACTTAAGAAATGACTCACCCAATAAGTCACCTTGACAACCCTCCCATACCTAAACTTGGCAAATTGCACAAGGTCTTTGAGCACTTGTTTAATTTGATGAAGCAATTTTAATGCACATGTTTAGGTGGCTCTTGTATTAAATGTGATTTTACTTGCCATGATACATTTGAATTGAGACCCTTGGAGGGCACACTCATCTGTCTTTCCACAACCTTATCTGATGGTCGTTTTGAAGGAACAAGCCCAACTTGGGCCTTCATTGGGGAAGGAATCCCATAGTTTGGGTGCCATGACCAAGACTTTGGGGGAAAGAAAAAGGTTGGACATTTCCTTTGGAGGAAATCTATCCCAACGACTTGCCTTTGGAGGTCTCATGTCTTGACTAGGGCTAGGGTTTGGTGGTTCTTATGATTATTTGATGGATGCTTGGCACCTTGTTATGAAGAGGATCCCTTGGACCATGGAGAATACCTTAGTGCCTAAAGGGAAGACCTTAGGAGGCCCAACGACTTCCTTTTATTTCTCAACGACTTGCTAAATGTTCCCAGACGTCACCCTAAAAGGGGTTGTTGTCACCCTTAGGGTTTCTTTTTGTGCAAATTTTAAGTTTAAATAAAATCACTTTGTAAAGGGGAAAATAAAGGGGGGTGTCCCCCTTATTTTGTGGTTTACCCTAATTTTATGTGGACAAATTAATTTTGAAAGCCTAGTATAAATAAAGGCTTGAATATTTTCATTTTAGGATAACTCACTCTCTCTTGAGTGAGAGAATTGGCTGGAATTTTCTCCCTCTTTGGGAAATTTCCTATATATCTCTCTTATGATTATGTTATGGATGCTTGTTACTTTCTTATCTATGGATTAAGTGGTGTGGTACCTTCTTGGAGGCTTCTATCTTGCATGTTGATGGAATATTCTTGGTAGATGAGGGTTTTACATGCTTTCTTTTGGAAATGGCAAGGAATTTTTTGCATATGGTTAGTAATTTCTTCTTGTTTCAAGGTTATTATTGTTTAAAACCCTTGTAGGAGTATAAGAGAATAGATCCTCCACCAAGTCTATCACAGTTGTTATTGGATAAGCTATTATCAAGGTTGCTAGGAGGAGTAAAAGGGCGTACACCCTCCTAGATTTGGTTTCTCTAGGGAGTAAAAGGTATTACACCCCTATATAAGTAGTAGATATAACTCTTCTACCCAAGACTCCATAATCCAATTAACTAGGCACTCATCTAATTGCATTGGAGAAATAAAATCATTGCATTGGTATACATGAAAAGTTGAGATTTAACAATTGTCGAAGTTGGAAATTGTTCTTCATGCTCAAGGCTCTCTTGTGCCCTAAGGGATTTTTGATTAGCCAAGTAATTCTTATTTCTGTTATAAATAAATGATACAACCATTAGGGCTGCATAAAACTCTCTTTTTCATTCCTTTCTCTCTAATCCACCGCTAAAATTTGCTTGTAAACCTAGATCATTGTTCTATTGATTATTATCTATCATTTCCTCGGTTTACTTGTCAATTTTTGTGGTTGTATATTGTTGTTGTAGCAATCCCTTGCTACAGACATTTAATTCTCCCCTAACACTTTGCCGATAACTTCATTTTGTAGCCATATGTTTCCATCAAAAGTTGAGCTTAAGTATTGGAATATTATGTACATGTTTTTGGGCTTAATTATCCAATAATCATTAGATGACTTTGATGGTTAATTATGAAATTGTTATTAATTGTTATTTACTGTTGTAAATCTCAATATATGCTACAGTTATGGGATAACAAGCTTATATCACTAATTCCTGTTAGGTTTTGAGGCTTATATCACTAATTCCCGTTAGGTTTTGAGGCTTATATCACACTATATTGTCTTGTTTTGGTGTTCTAACCTTTTTTTGCAGGCATACAACCTTGGAAACCATATTCCACCTTCCAAGACCTCTTTTCCAAGTCTTAAATCCTCTCTTGAATTTGACCATAGGGGTGTCATTCTCATTTCATGATTATCTCGTTGGATTCCCCCTAAGGTCACCTGGGATTCCCACTTTGTGTAGCATTTCTCCTTCACTAAACAAAGGGGTGGTTTTATCTAAGGTGACAGTGGGTAGATTCTTTCATTGTAACACCCTGTTTCCCCCAGTTTATAAATATAACTGTACTGGCCAAGGAAATATGGAAAACCTAAAAGTGTGAATGTTTGATTTGATGGAACTTTGTACAAAAGGTCGATGAATGTAAATTCTTTTATTTTAAGAGAAAATGGTTACGTGTTGCATGACTGCTGAAAGAGGGGATGTTCTAAGAAAAAAACCATGAATGCTATGAAAGGTGGTGGAGGGGACCCATAATGGTTGCGTTAACCTCCACCGAGCTAGTATCATGCTGAAATTAAATGCTCAGATTAGAACAACCCTCTGATCCAAGAATGAATTACAGTGGGGCTGGTAGGTGGGAAGACCTCCTCAAGAGTTAATTAGGGTTGGGGCAGACCACCCATTCG
>JASDQU010010016.1:249985-260352 GCA_032191745.1 Picea mariana | reverse complement strand
TCAAATAAGCAATTATGGCAATAAATATTGATGAAGTCAATGTTTATCAATATAGCAATGCAAATAATATCACTTCCTCAATAAATGCTAGAATGACACGACATTCAATGTAACAAATCAACACACCATATAATAAATTCCTTTAACTACCATTCAATTGCTTATAAAATGAAACGTTTTTGCATCAAGATGAAATAACCAAGGGTTACGTCAACATTCTAGGGTTAGTGTAGTTAGGGTTTTAGATTTGAAAGAAGTTTCAAAGTGTTTGGATTTGATTTCACTTCAACGCTGGAGGTTGGAGATCAGTGACTTAGGGTTAAAGGAGTGAATAAATGATGGACGCAAGAGTTGAAGGGAAAGAGATTTCAAAGGAATGGAGGGAAAAGTTTCAAGGTGTTGCTAGAGCAGGGCCTTAAAAGCATAACCCTAGGGGAGAGAGGCTCACTCCGGTGTTGCAAACTCGTGCTCTCTCCTCCTTCCCGACAAACGGCTAGCCCAAAAATAGAAAAATAGACCAAGACAGGAGGTTTTGTTGAGGGAAGTGTTGCTAGAGCAAGGCCTATCAACAAACCCTAGAATAGTATGACCCTAGTGTAGTAAACCTAGGCTAGGGACGTCTCACTCTTCTTGGCTAAAAAAAAAGTTACGGCTAGCATGAGGAAGAAAGAAAAATGAGTGTAGCTATGGCTAGGCTCTCTTTTTCCTCTTCAATGACTTAAGGCTTCTCTATGAGGGGACATGAGACAACGACCTACTTGTGTGTTTGTCCCCTATGGTTTTGATTTAGCAATATTTATAAATAGATGCAAGAAATCAAACTACAACCATTCAATCAAGAAGTTTTGCAGAAAAATACTTACAAATCATGAAGAAATAACCATGCAAACCCTAGTTGTAACACCTTCCTTCAAGAGAAACACCATAAATGCCAAAAATCTCTTCCTTCAACAAGTGCACATCACTTAGTTCAGCCAAAAACCCCAATAGGGCACTAAAAATTAGACCTCACTAATGAGTGAGTGATGAATGATGATAAAATGAGGCTAAAACTCCTCAATATATAGTGTATCAATGACCTAATTTACTTTTAGGTCATAAAAAGGTCGACAAGTCCATAATGTCAAAATCATACTATTTTTACATTAAATGTTAAGTAAAAACCCTAATTAAGAAGAAAAGAGAGTAAAAATTCCCTTCAAGGGAGGCGCTATCCCCTTTTGGGGAAAATGAGACATCCTGGAGCAAAACGTTAGCCCTCCAGTGGCCTCTCCAACATGCCACATGTGCCACTACTGCCCAGTCTGCCTCCAAAAGTGTCCATGAAGTCGGATGACGTCATGGTGAATATGGGGACGTCCTAAGCCTTCCAAGACTAGCGTTCCACTGAAAAAGGGGTCATCCCCCTAGGTTTAGTCCTGCCAAAGTGCCCCTGATGGGACGTCCTCTTCCTCTAAGGTGAAAAACCTCTGACCATCCTTTGCCCTGTATCTACATCCATTTGGTGGGCTCTTCAGCCCCATGGAGGTCCGAACTGATCATCTCCCCATGTGTATCGATCTAAATGGTACCTGTCTATTGAGTATGGTCCTGCACATCACAAGCTACGCTCTCCGTGGGTTCATCAGTCACAGGGATCATAGCAATGTCAATCACATTTCGTCATTAATATTATCAAATATATGCATGAAATCCCTAATACAACTGCCAATAGCTCAAGACATTACACAAGCCTGCAATACAAGTCTGGGGAAAAAGACAAGGTGTTCTATTGGTCTAGTGTCCACAGAAAAAGGAAAGTTCCCATAGAGAAATCATTCAATCCATGTAAGTGGATGATGTGGTCATGGGAAGTCCAAGCATGTGGGTATAGTAAGGGAAAAGGATGCAATGTGTTATTTGTGGGTGCCTTTGTAGAAGGCGAGTTGTCCCTGTCATGGATGCATTTTTTCCAAGCCCATTTTTTCCTTTGTTTTTTCATTTTGTTCAAGAGCTAACTAGGGGAGACTGCCTTGGCATGGTGACCAGAGCTGAAAGCGTTACCCACAAGTACTTTTGTAGAAATGAGGGCTGGCTTGTGATGAGACCCCCTTTCCCTTGGCCATGCAACCAAGAGTCACTGCCCTGGTGTGGTAACCAAATGATCGCAATGTCACACTGCTAGGTACCCATGGACCTAATAGGTTGGCTCGTGACGAGACCCCCTATCCTCTGACTAGGTCCTGACTCTTTTATATATTTTCCCTTTGTTCAAGAGCTAACCAGGGGACACCGCCTTGGCATGGTGACTAGAGCTGACAACATTACCCACAAGTACTTTGCAGAAATGAGAAGGCTGGCTCGTGATGAGACCCCCTTTCCCTTGGCCATGCAAGCAAGAGTCACTTCCCTGGTGTGGTAACCATATGATGGCAATGTCATACTGCTAGGTACCCATGAACATAATAGGTTGGCTCGTAATGAGAACCCCCATCCTCTGACTAGGTCTTGTTTTATTATTTACCGGGTCCCTCTTGTTTCTTGCTGAGAATCTTTTTATTGCTTTCTTGGGGATCCTTGGGCAAAGCATCTCGAGGTTTATTCTTAGGCTTTTATCGTTTACCAACTTGCTTTTATCTTCTGGGCCTTTATCCCCTTCTTCCCACGAGGTAAGGTGCAATCCTCGAAAGGTTCATCCCAATGCCTGGACAAGGGGAATGGGATAGATGAGCAGGAAGCAAGATGTAAAAATGGTTTTATGAGGGGAGCAAACGATAAATTTTCAGAAACCCCCCAGTGGAAAACAAAAACCTATAGACACAGGCTTGCTAGGGCACCTTGTTAACCCCCCCAAACATGGTCAAGTGGGAAAATGTAAGATCCAAGCAGTTTTTAGAGATAAAAGGAATTAGATGCATATATTTAAAGGTCTTAATGATCAAAAGTGACACATACCATGATACCTAGACCAATTACCTCATGGAGCTAGAACCTCTTCTGATACAGGACCAAGCCGATGATGATGGATGCTGTTGCTACTGACGGGACAAGGACAATGGAAGAAGAAAAGGTGGGCCCTCTAGAGACATGCTCAGGTCAATCCTACTCTTGGTACTCCATGTTTAGGACCTGTGGGCCTCGAGACATGATCTCCTAGTTATCCCTAAAAAGTGGGGATAACATCTGGCTCCAACTCAGGGACATGTGCTCACTGTAGAGTGCATAAGAACCTCAACATCTCTGGCATAACCTGCAGACCTGCTCAATCTCAATAGGGGTATCAGTAAAAAAATTGGGGTGGTAATGCCACCCCAAAACACATAGATATATATACTAAAATAAAGCAATCAATAAGTAAGAATGTGAAAGCAAACTTCTTACCTATACTTACCTGTTGGCTGGAATGTTTGGTGTAGTCAAACAACCAATGAAGCCAATCTAGCAACGTCCCACAATACCTGCCTTTGTGCCTCATCATAAACCAAAACAGTGATAAATCAAGCACATAAATAAAATGGGTTAGAACATATATCATATCATCGGAAATAAAAAAGTCTAACTCATGGAGGCGGGTGGGAGGGATAAAATCTTTCCAAGTCCATATCTGAGGAAAGCACTCAATCCACCTTTGGAAAGGGTCTTGAAAAGTCCAAGGTTCAGAACACTGACTCTGAGGGTTGGTAAACTATCTACCTAGGACATCTTCACACTCTAGATCTCTGAAAGGAATCGACAAAGATCTAATAGAGGACTGGCCAACTCTCAAGGGAAGGTTGAAACACTGAGAAGATAGAGTCGAACTCATAGTTTTCAACCAACCCCTGTATTCTAGGGTTTTCTTTAGAGGAAACTCAATGTAAAAGACACACTTCCCAGCTATACTTTTAATGAAACAATGAGGCAAGGTAATAGCAGGTAGCTGGAGAAAAAGGTCATGAGAATCCTTCTTTAGGCAAACAATGTTTTTACTCCTATCAAAATCCGAGCATAGTGGTGGTTGATAGTCATCTTCGTAGGGTAAATCCAAGTGATCGGAGGAGTAGTCATCAAAGGCTTCAAGGTAAGACTGAAAATTTTTAGGCAAATACTATACTTGGTCAACCTTGGGCATTTGCGGAGTGTCAGTAAAAATCTTATCTCCCTGTTTCCACTGGTCAAGAGCTTGTTGTGATAATTACAAAGGCAACGCCTGGAGATGACTCTTTATGTCATATATGGGATCCATATCATAACCAAATTCATCCCACCTATGTCTTCCAACATGTATGAACTCATCAAAATAAGCTATGTCAGTATCAATATCATAACATGGAGGGTTTGAAACATTCAAAATCTCACCCATCTCATTCTCTTCTTCCGAATCATAAAGTAGACAATTACTTGAATCTTGGAGAGGAGGGAAACTTATCTTTTCTTCTTGTGCAAGATCTTTGAGGACTTGGGTATGCATTATAGTCTTATCCTCCTGAGTAGCTCCTTCTTCTTTGGTCATGCAGCAAGGAAGATGCTCTTCATTTGGGGATTCCATTTCTCCACCACTCTCTGAGTCATGAAAGAAGGTATCATCAAAATCCTAAAAAGGAAATAAAATAACCTTATCGTGTTGTTGTTGTGTAGGTGGAGAAGGCTCGTGGATCGCTTTATCAAAAGGAAAATGGAAATTTGATACTTCTTCAATGGGTTTTGGCTCCTCAACTATATCCTCAGTGATCCCTTGTTGATTTGTGGTTTGTTCCCCTTCTTTCTGAAAATCAATGATGAAGCTCTCAAGGGTAAACAAACTTTCCCCATTGAGAGTATTCAAGGAAAAGAGGCATCCTATCTCAAGTGAAGAGACCTTCTCCTCAATTACTGAAGCCATGTATTAGGCTTCATCGAGCGACCTTGGGGTTCTCTTATCAAGAGGGAAACTCAGATACCCCAAGAGTGCATGCGTAAAGAGATGGATCAGGTATCTTTCCTCGGGATGATGACTCTCAGGAATTTGATATAGCTTTCTCTCAAATGTAACTTGGAAGTCCTTGATGGTTTCATCCTCAGCTTGCTTCATATGCTCAAGTTCTTTTAATAGTGCTGGGATGTCTTCTGATTTGATTCCCCATCTCTCGAGAAAGGTTTTCTCAAATTGCTCCATAGTTGTGATGCTGGCATTAGGGAGGTTGTCATACCATTCTTTGGCATATCACCAAAGAGTGGTCGAGAAAAGTTTCATGACCACATCCTCAACATAATCATCGATAGGGTGGGATAGGAAGAAGCTTTAGAAATTTCTTATATGATAGTCAACTCTTTCTCTATCACCACCATCGAATCCAGGGAGCAATTTTATGTATTCAAAGGGCATTTGTTGAGGCTACCCCAGGATGTTATCCATGTCTAAGGGTTTGTAGTTTCCCGAGACCCATTGTGAAGTCATAGTTGTCTTCATCATCAGTGGAGTTGCCAGATAGTTTTCTTGAAACTATCAAAGAAATAGGGAAAACACCCTAGTGGAGTCGCTAGGTAAGCTTGTAAGATTACGCATCTAGGGGAAAGGCTTACCAAAAATTTGTCGTCTTGAGGAAGGTTTGACTCATTGTTCCCCGACAACGACGCCAAAATGTTATCGTACAGTTTGTAGGGAGGACAAAGCTTGAAGTTTGTAGGTCAAACTAGCGATACATGAACCTATCCCACCCAATGTCACCACGATGGGGAGGTTCTTTCTGTTTAGGGAGGTTAGGCCTAGGGGAGACGTCCCAGGTAACTTGGGGTTTTGAAGAGGCAAAAGGATAAAAGGTCAAAGATAGGTTTCCCCCTTCACAAGTTACCACCAAAAGATAGTCCCAGCTAAACAATCAATAAAGATGAATAATAGCCAAGTAGAGTCCCTGCCCGAGGACAAAACAACAACAAACTTGATATATGCAGGTCTTGGTTAGTACTTCATGTATATTGATGACTATCTAATATTCAAATAAGCAATTATGGAAATAAATATTGATGAAGTCAATGTTTATCAATATAGCAATGCAAATAATATCACGTCCTCAATAAATGCTAGAATGACACGACATTCAATGTAACAAATCAACACACCATATAATAAATGCCTTTAACTACCATTCAATTGCTTATAAAATGAAATGTTGTTGCAACAAGATGAAATAACCAAGGGTGATGTCAACATTCTAGGGTTAGTAGGTTAGGGTTAGTGTAGTTAGGGTTTTAGTTTTGAAAGAAGTTTGAGAGTGTTTGGATTTGATTTCACTTCAACGCTGGAGGCTAGAGATCAGTGCCTTAGGGTTAAAGGAGTCAATAAATGATGGATGCAAGAGTTGAAGGGAAAGAGATTTCAAAGGACTGGAGGGAAATTTTTCAAGGTGCTGCTAGAGCAGGGCCTTATAAGCAGAACCCTAAGAGAGAGAGGCTCACTCTGGTGTTGCAAAAGCAAGGCCTCGTGCTCTCTCCTCCTTCCCGGCAAACGGCTAGCCCAAAAATAGAAAAATAGACCAAGACAGGAGGTTTTGTTGAGGGAGGTGTTGCTAGAGCAAGGCCTATCAAAAAACCCTAGAATAGTATGGCCCTAGTGTAGTAAACCTAGGCCAGAGATGTCTCACTCTTCTTGGCTAAAAAAAGGTACGACTAGCACGAGGAAGAAAGAAAAATGAGTGTAGCTATGGCTAGGCTCTCTTTTTCCTCTTCAATGGCTTAAGGCTTCTCTATCAGGGGACATGAGACAACGACCTACTTGTGTGTTTGTCCCCTAGGGTTTTGATTCAGCAATATTTATAAATAGATGCAAGAAATCAAACTACAACCATTCAATCAAGAAGTTTTGCAAAAAAAGACTTACAAATCATGAAGAAATAACCATGCAAACCCTAGTTGTAACACCTTCCTTCAAGAGAAACACCATAAATGCCAAAAATCTCTTCCTTCAACAAGTGCGCATCACTTAGTTCAACCAAAAACCCCAATAGGATGCTAAAAATCAGACCTCACTAATGAGTGAGTGATGAATGATGATAAAATGAGGTTAAAACTCCTCAATATATAGTGTATCAAAGACCTAATTTACTTTTAGGTCATAAAAAGGTCGACAAGGCCATAATGTCAAAATAATATTGTTTTTACATTAAATGCTAAGTAAAAACCCTAATTAAGCATAAAAGAGAGTAAAAAGCCCCTTCAAGGGAGGCACTAGCCCCTTTTGGGGAAAATGAGACATCTTGGAGAAAAATGTTAGCCCTCCAGGGGCCTCTCCAACATGCCACATGTGCCACTGCTGCCCAGTCTACCTCCAAAAGTTTCCATGAAGCCGGATGACGTCATGGTGAATATGGGGATGTCCTAAGCCTTCCAAGTCTAGCGTTCCACTGAAAAAGGGATTATCCCCCTAGGTCTAGTCCTACCAAAGTACCCTTGATGGGACATCCTCTTCCTCTAAGGTGAAAAACCTCTGACCATCCTCTACCCTGTCTCTACCCCCTAATGGGGTATCAACATCCATCTGGTGGGCTCTTCAGCCCCATGGAGGTCTGAACTGATCATCTCCCCATGTGTACAGGTCCAAATGGTACCTGTCCATCGGGTATGGTCTTGCACATCAAAAGCTACACCCTCCATGGGCTCATCAGTCACAGGGATCATAGCAATGTCAATCACATTTCATCATTAATATTATCAAACATATGCATGAAATCCCTAATACATCTTCCAATAGCTCAAAGACATTACAGAAGCCTGCAATACAAGTCTGGGGAAAAAGACAAGGTTTTCTATTGGGCTAGTGTCCACATAAAAAGGAAAGTTCGCAGAGAGAAATCATTCAAGCCATGTAAGTGGATGATGTGGTCATGCGAATTCCAAGCATGTGGGTGCATTAAGGGCAAAGGATGCAATGTGTTATCTATGGGTTCCTTTATAGAAGGCGAGTTGTCGATGTCATAGATGCATTTTTTCCAAGCCCATTTTTTCCTTTGTTTTTTCTTTTTGTTCAAGATCTAACCAGGGGAGACTGCCTTGGCATGGTGACCAGAGTTGACAATGTTACCCACAAGTACTTTTGCAGAAATGAGAAGGCTGTCTCATGATGAGACCCCTTTCCCTTGGCCATGTAACCAAGAGTCACTGCCCGACGTGGCAACCAGATGATGGCAATGTCACATTGCTAGGTACCCATGGACCTAATAGGCTGGCTTGTGATGAGACCCCCTATCCTCTAACTAGGTCCTGAATCTTTTATTTATTTTCCCTTTGTTGAAGAGCTAACCAGGGGACACTGCCTTGGCATGGTGACCAGAGATGACAGTGTTACCCAAAATTAATTTTGTAGAAATGAGAAGGTTGGTTCATGATGAGACCCCCTTTCCCTTGGCCATGCAACCAAGAGTCATTGCCTTGGCATGGTAACCAGATGATGGCAATGTCATACTGCTTGGTACCCATGAACAAAATAGGTTGTCTCGTAATGAAACCCCCCATCCTCTAACTAGGTCTTGTTTTATTATTTACAGGGTTCCTCTTGTTTCTTGCTGAGAATCTTTTTATTGCTTTCTCGGGGATCCCTGGGTGAAGAATCTTGAGGTTTATTCTTAGGATTTTATCTTTTACCATCTTGCTTTTACCTTCTGGGCCTTTAGCCCCTTCTTCCCACAAGGTAAGGTGCAATCCTCAAAAGGTTCAACCCAATGCCTAGACAAGGGGAATGGGATAGATGAGCGGGAAGAAAGATGTAAAAATGGTTTTATGAGGGGAGCAGATGATGGCTTTTTAGAAACCCCCCAGTGGAAAACCAAAACCTACAGACACAGGCTTTCTAGGGCACCCTGTCAACCCCCCCAAACATGGTCAAGTGGGAAAATGTAAGATCCAAGCAATTGTTAGAGATAAAAGGAATTAGATGCATATATTTAAAGGTTTTAACGATCAAAAGTAACACATACCATGATACTTGGACCAATTACCTCATGGAGCAAGAACTTCTTCTGATACAGGACCAAGCTGATGATGATGGATGCTGCTGCTGCTGACGAGACAAGAAAAATGGAAGAAGAAAAGGTGGGCCCTCCAGGGCCATTCTCAGGTCAATCCTACTCTCAGTACTCCATGTATAGGACCTGTGGGCCTCGAGACATGATCTCCTAGTTATCCCTAAGAAGTGGGGATAACACGCCTTAAACCACTTCTCACAAAAGTATTAGGGAAATGTTTTAACATCTATTAAAAGTTTCTCTACACTTCTCATACCTAAAATTAGTTTGTAAAAACCAATGCTAAAGATAAGGTGACTAAACTATTAAACTACATCTAAAGTTTTAGAATCTAGATTTTCCGCGTTGATCATATTGTTTGTAGGGTTTTTGAATTTCATTGCATATTCTAGAATTTTAGCCAGAAACCATACCAACAATACATTACATTTAAAATTTTTATGCACACATTGTGGACTGCTTACTAAGTGTATGTTACAAGAGCTTATGAAAAAAATGGTAAAAGTAAAAAACCATACAAACAATTCATTACATTTAAATTTTTTATGTACACAATGTAAAGCATTGACTGAATGCATGTTTCAAGAGCTTATGAAAAAGCAAATGGTGGGTAAAATGTTGGATGATAAAATTGTAAAATGGAGATTGTGAATTGTAAGGAAATAAAACTTGAACAAAACAAGAAGCAAGAAGCAACATTGGGTGAGCAGAGAAGAGTCATTTACCAAAAGGCCTCAATAGTCATCTTTAATATGCACCTTACATTGTTGGACAATTGGTTGTCATTGATGTCAACCCTTGGAGAGTGATCTTAGAGATTGATGTCAACCCTTGGAGAATTCCAGAATCCCTAGAGATGTGGATGAGATCGTTGAACAATTGGTTATCATCTGTATGATCGATATTGATGATGAGTTAGTTGGGTACATTTGATGTAGTCTACATGCATCCTCAGAGTTGTGGTTATGGGACCCAGATTTAATTGAGGAATAATGACATGAAGGAAAGTGAAATTGTAGGTAAGACTATCATATATGAATAGTACACATTGTTGCACCTCCTTCGTCACCTTGGTGAGCAAAAATCGAGGTGCTAGCAAGCCTAGTTGGGTCTGCTAGGCAGGACAAAAGTTGTAGAGAAAAGAGTTAGAGAAAGATAAACAAAACTAAGATTAAAAATTAAACTAATAAAAGCTAAAATCATGAGCATAGGGACATAGAGATAACAAGAACAAAAAGACCCATGTCACCAATGTTTTGAGGCTGATCTATTGATGAAATCAAAGCACCAAGAAGAAAGGGGACTATGAGTCCCTTCTTCCTCCAAGGGAAGGTTATTGGACCCTCACAAGCTTGCTCTCCTTACAACAAGAAAATGAAAATGGTGGTGAAAGAACTCCTTGCAAATCCACTC
>JASDQU010010016.1:231511-242920 GCA_032191745.1 Picea mariana | reverse complement strand
AGCCGTTGTACGCCAGAACTTCCAAAACAACCCCCGCCCCGCTATGTCCTCCTCAATAAATATCACGGACATTCGTTATGTCACCACTTCAGTCAATGAACGTATGAGACGCCCTTGCTCTCTCTGCGATTCATTAGCTCACTTTACATACCAGTGTCCTATGATTCTTGAATACAGGCAACGTCAATTGGCCCTGCTTCACCAACCCGCAGAGGCAATAATTGACATTACCTCATCACTAGAGGATATTCATGTCATTTCTCTTGAACCTGAGGCACTCCCAATGCCTCCATGGTTCTTAGATGACGTATCTGAGGATTTACCCCACAACCCACCCAACTCTCCTATTCATTCCCCTATGGACACTCTCCACCCAACCACCATGGGTACCCCTCAATACTTCAATATATGGTTTATGTCGAGTGAACCCTCACCATCTCCCAGCATTGCTCCCTCTGCTTCTCCATCAAGGAGCAACCACACTATCACCAAGATCACTCCTCACGATCCCTTGTATTCCCATCGTTTCCAATGCGACAAAGAAATACTGGAAGAGCTAAACCACCCGGACTCTCCCTGGGCCGCGCTACATCACCGTGCACTCTTATCTCCATAGGAAGCCCTCATGCCTCCTAACCAAAACCCCATTTACGCGATCGAAACCAAATATTTTATCCCGTCAGGGCCTATCGATGCTTTTGAAGAAGGTAATATGGCCAACATTTCCACCACCATCAAAATCGACATTTCCATTAAAAATGGCATCGTCGAAGAAATCACCATTGGAGCTACTTGCACTCCTCAGGAAATCGCCGCATATAAATCCCTCTTCCAAGAATATAGGGATATTTTTGCCTGGTCATACACGGAAATGCCTAGCCTCGATCCCTCTATTGTCGAGCATCGCATCGACACCTGGCCTGACATCACACCAGTTCGCCAGAAACAACGACCGCTAAACCCATCCAAAGTCGCGGCTATCAAAGCCAAAATTGACAAATTACGTGCTGCCAGGTTTATTTACCCCATCGCTTATACTTCATGGATTTCCAACCCTGTACCCGTCGACAAAAAATAGGGCAATATCTACGTTTGTACCGACTTTTGTGATCTCAATAACGCATGTCCCAAAGACAACTTTCCAACGCCTTTCATCAATCAAATTATCGACGACTACGCCGGCCATGAGGCTCTCTCCTTTATGGATGGATTTTCTGGCTATAACCAAATACAAATCCACCCAGCCGATCAATATAAAACCGCATTCATTACCCCGTGGGGTACTTTTTCATTTCATGTTATGCCTTTCGGCTTAAAAAATGTCGGCGCAACCTTCCAGCGGGCAATGACATACATCTTTCATGATCTGGCTAATATCATCCTCGCCTACTTGGATGACCTCACAGCTCGATCCAAGAAACGCACCCAGCATCTGGATGATTTACGAATCATTTTTCAACGGTGTCATCAATACAACATTCGCTTGAATCCTCTCAAGTGTGTGTTCTGTGTCACCGCAGGGCACCTCCTCAGTTTTATTGTTTCCCAAAGAGGTATTACCTTGGACCCCCTCAAAGTCCAAGCAATCACCAAAATTCCACCTCCTCGCAATTTACGACAACTTCAGAGTCTACAGGGCAAAGCTAACTTTCTTAGATGCTTTGTCCCCGATTACGCCATATGCGCACATGGTTTCCTCCGCTTACTACATCACGACATCCCTTTTCACTGGGACGACCATTCCCAACAATCATTTGATGATCTTAAAGCAGTGCTTTCCAACGCACCTTTAATCAGTGCACCTGACTATAATCACAACTACATCCTCTACGTATCAGCATCAGCTGTATCAGTAGTCGGCGTCCTCATCCAGCTCAGAGATGACAATCATGAACACGTCATTTATTATGTTAGTAAGAACCTCTCAAGACCACCCTTGAAATATAAACACGAAGAGAAACTTGCTCTTGCATTTGTCCTCACAGTCCAAAAACTGCGCCATTAAATTCTGCTTCGCACCACAAAGGTCGTCACAGATTCCAACCCTATGCAGTACTTTCTCAGTCGTTGCCAAGTTAACGGCAAATTCGCTCGATGTATCATTATCCTTCAGGAGTACAACCTCGAGTTCTCAACACCTAAGAGTAAGAAGCCCCTCGTTCTCGCTGAACTTGTCACGGCCCTCCCCTCTAATACCACCAGTACCCCCGTCAATATCGACTTTCCAGACGAACATCTCTTTTACATCACTTCGGATGATCCTTGGTATGGTGACCTTCTTGTCTACCTATGAACTCAAAAGTTCAGTAACCACCTTTCACGAGATGATCGTCAATGTATTGGCCATCAGGCCCCCCGCTACCTCCTCATCGGAGACATCCTATATCGGTGGGTCGTCGACACCATTCTTCGTCGATGCCTGACCATTGACGAGGCCGACAGAGTCTTAAACGACTGCCACAGTGACACATGTGGGGGCCATCTTTCGGGTATATCCACCGCTCAAAATATTATCCAAGCCAGTTACTTTTGGCCTACCTTGTTTCATGATTGCATTCATGCCGTGAAACGATGTGAGAAATGTCAGCTCTACGCCAACAAAGCTCGAGCTCCCCCCACACTTCTTCACCCTGTCATTACTACCGGCCCTTTCTATAAATGGGGCATCAACTTTATGACTTGTAATCCCCCCTCCAGCAATGGTCACAAATACATTGTTGTTGCCGTTGATTACTTCACCAAATGGGTCGAAGCTATGCCCACTTTCAACAACATCGTTGACACTGCAGTGCATTTTTTCTTTAACCACGTCATATCCCATTTTGGAGTACCCCTCCAACTCGTTTCCGACCATGGGAAACACTTCGAGAATGAGATCTTCGTCGAACTCTCATCTCGGTTAGGCTTCTCTCATGAGTTTGCCTCACCATATTACCCTCAGTAAAACAGACAGGTCGAGGCAGTTAACAAAGTCCTCAAGACCATGTTACAACACACGGTTAATAAACATAAGACCAATTGGCATCATATGTTATTTTCTGCACTATGGGCTTATTGAACAGTGGTGAAAACCGCTACTGGTTTCACACCATTCCATTTAGTCCATGGGGTCAAGGCAACACTTCCCATCGAGTGCGAAATTCCCACCTTACGCACCACAATCGAGCTATTACCTGACACTGCTCCAATGGAGCAGTTCTTACTGAACATGGAGTCTCTAGATGAAGATCGTCGATCTTCCTTACAGAACAACGAGGTAGCTAAAAAATGATCCAAGGATACCTTTGATCGCCATGTCAACCTTCGATCATTCCGCGAAGGTGACATCATCCTGGCTTATGATATCGCTCACGATACCTTTGGACATGGCAAATTCGAATCACTTTGGCATGGCCCTTACATTATCCAACATTGCCTCACCAAAGGTGCATACATCCTGGCCTCCCCTGAAGGCCTCTCTCTTAAGGAACCCATCAATGGGTTGTATCTCAAGAAATTTTATGCTTAGACGTAGTCATTCTACTTTAGGTTATTTCATTTCTAGCATTTTTTAATCTTTTTTTCCTTCCCTCACGTCTAAACTATCATTCGTGCTATTGACAGATGCTTCCTCCACCAGCCTACCACATTGGTTACGCCAACGGCGCTAGCCGTTGGACACAAAATCTCGCTTTGGTTGCTTGGGCTCTTTACACCCCCTCACATGAAATGCTCCATTCACACGGCAATGTGGGGCCCACATCCCCTCAATACCTCTGTACGACCCTCCGTACAGCCCCTGCCCAAAAATTGAAAACCTATTTCTATGCAATATGATCAGACCACTAACTTGACACTCGCAGATCCTCAATCGGCTACCTCATCCTCACCGGATCTCCCAATCTCCTCTAAAAATTGCTCGTCCAGTCACTATTGCAATAGGTACAAATGAGGTGGCAATGTGGGCCCTACAGCTATATATAGGCCTTTTGCCAAACTTCCACTCACCTTTCTGGGAGCCCACGGTGTCCATTTTCCAATCCATCTTCAGCCATGGGATCAGCATCCCGTCACCTACATCACAGCAGTCCCTGGGTCACTTTTCATCCTGAACCCCGGGGGCGCCTTTTTTTTTCCTATCATGGTCAGGTACGCACGTGCATCGTCACATTTATCAAATACATGCTCATATCTTTGATTCTCTTCAGATATTGTTCACTTTGGGTATTTGGTTTTCATGTATGCAGGTACTTGCTCATCATCCATCGGCACAACCCCTTCAGGTATATACTCAGCACTGGCATGTAGTCTTTCCCATTGTATCGCACTTTCATTTCCAGTCACACCCTCTGATGTTTACCTCTAGGATCCCCATTCCCGGCTCTGCAGTACCCACACCTCCATTTTGCATCTTCGGTACTATTACCCGATAGCATTCTTACCCACATGAGTTATCTCATTCATAGCACCTTTTGACACTTTTGACACTCATGTTGTTCTTCATTACCCTATAGGGATGGGAGTCCTGATAGTCTTTCATCATGTCATGAATCAACCNAGATTATCTCTTTACAGTTCTATTTTTTTACCTGCACCTCCGCAGTATCATGAACCCTCCATTTCATCCACAATCAGTTTTCCCATCTGCGAACCTACCTCATTTCACCTACTGCATACAAAAACTCACCAATGGGGCCCCCACCCTTCATCAGTTTTCCAAGAAAATTATGCCCTCCATGGGCCACCCATATCACACTGGGGCACCTGTTTCTGTATTCGTACATTTCTCCCCAAATTATTCATTATTTATTGTACAAACACCTTTATTTTCCATTCATTTCATTATCTTTTTTGGTCGTCACCTTTGGCAACCTGCTTCCCTCCTTTTGGCCAAATGGAACCCATGTCACCCTTGGTTGGAGCATTACTCATCATCTACCCTTACCGGCATCGTCCATATATTCATAGTACCCCACAGGTCACTTACCTCTACCCTCTGCATTTTTTCACTTTGTCCCACCTCTGGCACAACTTATCACTGGTCTTGTCATCCCCCTAACACTCGACCTCGTTACACAGTTGTGGCCACTTTTTATCTCATACATCCTCCAACCAAGGGTAGTCTTGAGTCTTCCCACTTCTTGACTTCGTCCATGTACCTCTGCCACTTCCTCACCTTAGTAGATTCCATGAATCCCTTTGCTTCTGGGAGTCGCGTTCCCCTTTTGTTGACATCAGCACCATTTTCTAGAAGGGCGATAGTATCTTGATTCTCATTCTCCATTCAATGAGAGATCTCGGATGGCACAGGGTGAAACACCATTGCTCCCTGTTGTCGTTGGCCCCCATAACATTCGATGCCAACACTTTCTCATGTTACGGTGGGTCTTACTTTGTGACTATTGCAGTTATTTCTCTCATTTGCCGAAGACCTCTGAACTTGGCTGGGCTATCAATGGCCACATAATCGCTGCTACTTATTACCACGATCACTGCCTACTATTCAGAGTATGTTCATTTATAGAATTGTCTTTTGCCTTTATCACAACCGCCTCTGAGGGCGCTGCAGATGTCTACACCAACGCTTCCGTCATATTTTTTAGAGTTACATGACACGAAAATGGGGTATGCTCACCTCATTTGTACACAGTTTTATATTTTACACACCTTATGGAAGGTTGGGTCCTACCGGTTCCTTTTTCCCTCCAACGGATCTCTCTGGACACTCACACCATTACTCTCTCTTACAACAACATTCTCAGTATAAGAAACATTGATGGATTTTGGCTATACGTCTGCTCCTAACCTCATCCATCAAGGGGCATCTGTTATCACTGAAATTTCGTCCGCACATGGTTACAAGAACTCAGCATCGTCAAAGCAGTAATGAAGTCATTCATGGACTTGAATTAATACCACAGCATTCAAAAAGGTCAAAAACTATACAAAGTAGTGAAAAATTGAAGAGCGCTTTGCATACTTTGGGCATGCGCGCACATGCACGGAACAGGGACGTATAAAGCGCGCACAGGTGCACGATGCGTGACTGTTGGCGTAAAAAGCCGCGCACCTACTAAACGGCACATTTATGAATGTGGTCGGCCTCCCAACCACTTATGGTTCAACTCCCAAGCCGATTTGACCTCCAAATCCGGGCTGGATCCGAATGGTGGGCTAGTCAAAGACCTAATAATGCCCTAAATGGCCTCTTTTCACACTACAAAGGAGTTACACAATAACCCAATGCAATGCTATAAAAAGCCATGAATGCACCTCATTTTCTCAAGGAATTCAAAGTAATGTTATGCTGCNTTGCTCCCTGCTGTCGTTGGCCCCCATAACATTCGACGCCAACACTTTCTCATGTTATGGTGGGTCTTACTTTGCGACTATTGTAGTTATTTCTACCATTTGCTAAAGACCTATGAACTGGGTAGGGCCATCAATGCCCACATTATTGCCGATACTCATTACCGCGATCATTGCCTATTGTTCAGAGTATGTTCCCTTGCAGAATTGTCTTCTTCCTTAATCATCACTGCCCCTGAGGGCGCTGCAGTTGTCTACACCAACACTTCTGTCATCTTTTTTCAGAGTTACATAACACGAGCATGGGGCATGCCCGCATCGTTTGTACACAATTTTCTATTTCTTGCACACCTCTCAGAAGGTCGGGTCCTACCAGTTCCTTTTCTCTCCAATGGTTTGCTTTGAACAGTCCCACTATTGCTCTCTCTTACAACAACATTCTCAGTAGAAGAAACATTGATGGATTTCGGCTATACGTATGCTCCTAACCTCATCCATCAGGGGGCATCTGTTATCATTGAAATTTCGTCCACACATGGCGACAAGAACTTAGCATCGTCAAACAGTAATGAAGTCATTCGTGGCACTGAATTAATTTCATAGCATTCCAGAAAGGTCAAAAACTATACAAAGTAACCAAAAATTGAAGGGCGCTTTACAAAAGTTTGGTGCACGCGCACATGCATGGAACAGGAACGTACCATGCGCGCATACGTGCACGATGCGCGGCTGTTGGCGCAAAAACCTGCGCACCTACTAAACGACGCATTTATTGAATTGGTCGGCCTCCCAACCACTTATGGATCAGCTCCCAAGCCGATTTGACCCTCAAATCTGAGCTGAATCCGCATGTTAGGCTGGTCAAAGACCTAATGAAGCCCTAAAGAGCCCCTTTTCACACTTCAAAGGAGTTACATAATCACCCAATGCTATGCTATAAAAATCCATGAAGAAACATCATTTTCTCAAGGAATTTCATGTAATGTTATGCTGCCTAGATTGTTTTAAGGACTCACTCCTTGACAATAACACATTGGAACCATTTCATTGAGCTATCCACCTCTCCATTGAGTGGATGTGCTTGGGAGTTCTTTCACTATCATTTTCATTTTTCTTATTGTAAGGAGAGCAAGTTTGTGAGGGCACAAGAGCCTTCCTTTGGAGGAAGAAGGGACTCATAGTCCCCTTTCTCCATTGTGCTTTGATTTCATCAATAGACCAGCTCAAAAAACATTGTTGATATTGGTCTTTTTGTGTTTGTTATTTCTTTATCCATATGCTTATGATTTTAGTTTGTATTAGTTTAATTCTTGCTTATAGTTTTGTTTTTCTTTCTCTAACTCTTCCCTCCACAGCTGTCATGCTTAGAAAGACCCAACTGGGCATGTAAGCACCTCTTATTTGCTCACCAAGGTGACGAAGAGGGTGAAAACAATGCCAAAGGAAAAACACTTATCAGAAATAACACCAGGGGTTATACAACTACTGAGAGGGGTGTTCGTTTCCACCCAACCATAGGCTTAGCGAATCCCAGTGGATTTACCACTAGCCACCCCCGAGCTGAGACCACGATGCTGTGAGACTGCATCTCTCTGTCTGCCAGTGACCAGGAGCAAAGGTTGCAATCCTTCCTCTCTGCTATCACTCACTCTGCGTGATGCCAGATTTCCCCTCGCGTCTGCCCTCCTAATCACTTCTGCCATACGCCTTATCCTCTCGCGAGGTTGCGTATGGCACGATTACCCTCACGCTGATCAGGCCTGACAGCTCTACTGATGGGCGGTTCACCATCCCATCCCTCATCAAGCCATCCGCCTACCAGCCTGCGAGGCATTGAATTTCAGGGCCAGCGAGCCGCTTTTGGTTCTCCAGGCCAGTGGAGTCCAAATACGATATTTAATTCTTGGTGGAAGTTAACGCCACCTTTTCAGGTGCCTTTCACCGCTATCATGGTCTCTTTTTTTTCACATCCCCTTATCAGCAGTCCTGCAATAAATTCATAATGTTATTCACATTCATTGACCTCTTCCTCAAGGTCCATTTACATCACATATTCACATTTATGAGTTTGCCATAGTTCTTGGCCAGTCCAGTTATATTTACAAGTTGGGGGAAACATGGTGTTACATGATGGCTCTAGAATCTGTGCACATTCACTATCCTCCATTTTTCTTTGAACTTAACACATTTGGTACTACACATAGACTCAAAATTTCCCTAACCAAACATTTATCCAACAATTCTTGTACTTGATTCTTGACCTCTTCATTCTCTTGAGGGGCCAATCTGTATGCTGCTTTGTTTGGAAAACTTGATCCTGGAATAAGGTCAATATGATGACTGATACTCCTGATGGGTGGTAAAGAGTGAGCTAACTCATCCACCACAATATCAATGAACTCATCCAATAACTCCTAGACTTCTACAAAAAAATAATCAATATAAGTGCTTGTGATAATGACTTTCAATTTTCATACAACAACAAATTGCATTTCTTGTTCCTTCTTGACTTCTTTCAAGAGTTCCTTCCCAATCATGAGAAGTATACTTGGACTAGCTTCCTCTTTGACTCATTTATCTTCTATGGGAAACAACATATTCTTACACCCATTCTTCTCTAGGGTATAAGTGTTTTTCCTTCCATCATGTATGACATTCCTGTCATATTTCCATGGTCTTCCCAACAAAACATGGCAAACACCCATAGGTATGACATCACATAGAACCTCATCTTTGTAACCACCTATTTTAAATTCAACTTTGCATTGTTGACTTACCATGACTTGATGTCCTTTTTGCAACCATGACAACTTATATGGATTCACATGTACAGCCGTCTCCAGCCTCAACTTCTCCACCATCTCCGTGGATACTAAATTATCAGTAATCCCACTGTCTATAATAACCTTGCATACCCTATCTTTAGTCTTGCAAGCGGTTCTAAACAGACTGTTTCTCTGGACTGGTTCCCTTGCCTCCTTTTTTGGCTTTACGATAAATTTCCTCAACATGAGTGATATTCCTTCTTCCACTGCTTCTGCCTTCATTTATGCCTCCACATTCTTCCGCTACGATTCAAAAATGTGACATCTCTAGTTCTTTCATTCTTCCTTTTGGAACATTCCCAAGATATGTTCCCTATTTTTCCATAGGCATAACACTTTACTTCTCCTCCTCTTCCCCTTCCTCTTCCTCTTCCTATGGGAAAATAACTTCTTCAACCGTAGTGTCCTCCTTTAGAACTTCCTCCTTTCTCTGTCTGATTGTGATACTTTCATTTAGATCTAGGCTTATGGAACTTCTCTCTGACAATGCCTCTACCTCTCTTAGGACTTTTTCCTCTGTTCCGTTGACTTTGCTTTCTCTCCAAATTTTCTTCTTCCTTCTTGTCTACCTGATAAGCATCTTCTGTAGTTCTCATTGTCATCATGCTAATCTCATCTTGTATTTCATATCTTAGGACATTAATGTACCTAGTGTTAGAATATAGAAGATTGTGTGCTCGTTTTACCATTGATGATACCCTTGTCACCCAACCATAGGCCGAAGCCACCCTCCGAGCACCTTAACCTTGACTGAGAATTACTCTGGAAGCAAACCCTAGGCTAGATATCCAAACAAGGTGTAGCATATCTTCCTCCAAGGATAGCGCACCAACAATAGCTGATCAGATAGTCCAAACCCTAGCCAAGAGATAGTCCAAGCCAATATTGAAAACTAGCTTCTGTTGCAGCTGCACCTGCAGCCCTCCTCCACATGTGCGCACCAAATTGGGAACTGCAGTGCACACTAGTTACTCTCTGCAATTCTTAGATGTGTCAAATGAGAATTGGCACCCTATATTTATATTGGTTCTGCCAGATTTGCTGGGGTTGACTTCTCCTTCTAGATATGTGTATGTTCAGTATATTATTATTATTTCTGGTTGACTTGTTCTCTTGGAGGCTAATAACCTAATATAAATTATCTTCTTGATCCGACAAGACTTCTAGGGTTATTAACCAACTCATTAGGGTTTTCTCTTACTTTCTAGAGTCTTCTATTCTCGTCAGGTTCACATGTGGAGGTAAATACCTCCCGCAACTACCATAATATTAACACTCCCTCCTAGCTAGGCAGGTATTACAGGTAATGGTCTTGAGCACAAAACATACCATTTACTCGATAGCATCAATATAGTCGTCTAGACTATCTCATGACTTGATCATGAGCATCACCATCACCATCACCATCAGCTACATCATCTCTTGAAACCATACTTCATCTGAGTAATTAGACATGATGTTGGATAAGTCACTCACACCATAGAGTGATACAAGAGCCATTCTTATAATCTAGAAGAGTAAATGCTCTGAACTGTTTTCTGTCTAGAAAATATCTGTTCCTCATTCTTTTGGATGATGATGATCTCCAATAAACAACTGATAGTCTTCAAGGAAATTAGAATGAAAATAGAACACAACTATGTCTATCCATAGTAGTACATAACTACAATCCAGTGGTACACTACCACACCAAGTAACACACAAGTACTTGATCAACAACGCGTAGTTGCGAACAGTGGAACATATCCACCATAGTAGTCTTCATCTACTGTCATGTAGTCTTCATAGCAAACATCTGATAGCATCCTGCACATAAACAATTTTATGATATAAATTGAATCATCTGGGCCAATCTTTCACTCACGTTTGTGAGATATGAAAGAATACCTACCTCACGAAGAGTGGAACATATCCACCACAGTAGTCTTCATCTACTGTCATATGGTCTTCATAACAAACATCTGATAACAACCTGCACATAAAAAATGTTATGATATAAATTGAATCATCTGGGCCAATATTTCACTCATATCTATGAGATATGAAAGAATATCTACCCTCAGAGTAGAACAATGAGATATCTGGACTATTCTTCTCAAGCAAGGAAGAATAACTGTCGTGTCTTCTGAACATGGACCATTCCCCACCCTGGGTCATTCTTCCTACACTAATCAAAGTGCACCCTGGAGAGAATGTATAACCCTAAGGAATGCTGAGTCTGGACCATTCCCCACCCTGGGCCATTCCTCCTACACTAATCAAAGTGCACCCTGGAGAGAATGTATAAACCCTAAGG
>JASDQU010010016.1:201375-214896 GCA_032191745.1 Picea mariana | reverse complement strand
AGAATATCAGATAAGGTGACTTGAGGGGTGATGCCGACGCCCTTCCTCACAACCCGCAGGTCGGACGGTCTACATCAGCTCAGGATCTTTTCTTCCTTCTCGGCCCGAAGAACTCAAATGTTCCTCTATTTCCCTATCGAAAAATCTGCACCCACAAAAAACTCTCTCACGATCCCCTCTTCTATCGGGAGATCGGACTTCGCAACTTCACGAGGTTAGTGGTCGAGCATTAGACTCTCGAACCCCCGAATGTTGATATAATTCAACGTTAACCCTTCTTTCCCGTATCGGGACTTGCTCTATCGCGATTTTTCCGCTCGCGATGTCAAACACTTCGTTTCCCCAACTGCTGAACCCCGATATGTCGATTACCCGACACACGCCCAAGTTGACTTTTCCACGATCTGTCACCTCGTCGGGATTTCGGATTTCGCTATATCACGAATCCTGATGTCAATGTTTCGGGACTTCCCATCATGAAACTCCGATGACTTATGCCACCTGTCCTCCACTCTGACCCTTGTGGCCCCACACTGTTCTAGTATCCGTCGGGATATCGCGTATCGCAATATCGCGATTCCTGTTGCTATGTGCGTGGGACTTCCACCCACGAAAACCCGATGCGCGATTCCTCGTGTGAATCCGACGGTCCTTGTGACTTGGATCAACGACTCTGCCCCTTCCTGAGCTTTGAACCTCTCGGAAAAATACCTACAGTATCTCCCCTGCACCTCTACTAGATCTGATGACTCACGGGATGTCACGAATTCTCCTCGGAGAATTTCGACCGTCCTTCCCTCCTGATGAAATCTATGAAACGACTAAGTGTTCCTCCACGAAACTCTCCCACCTGCACACGAACTTGCGATGCTTGCTTGAACGTTCCATGGCACAAACTCACTGTGCTCTTCTTTGATGATTTCTCGAAGGTTCTACACCTCCTGAGCTTTTCTCACAGCTTCAAGCTCTCAGAAAGAAGCCTCTTGCTCGCACTCCTTGCGGAAACCTTCAAACACTCTCAAGTGCTTGAATACTTCAACTCTACGCACACCTGCAGTAGCAGTCTCTCCACGCTTCACTCAGGTTCTCAACCCTAAGGTGTTTATCCAGCCCGCCCACTCCTTGCATGACTCCTGTGCTCAACTGCACTTCTGGAAATAGAAACAAAGGTTAAACTATCCGAGCCCTCCGTCAACACACTCCTTGCGGACACTTCAACTACACTCCTTGTAGGAATCCTTGCTCAGATAGAGAAACAATTGAAACTAATTTCCCTAGTTCCTTTTAGACTTCAAAAATTCAACAAGAAATCACATACACAACATAAAAGGAAATGTATAACAAGAAGCAAACATTCATGATCATATCAACATCAATGCACAGAGAATCAACACCAAACCATGAATTTGAATCAGTCTTTCTATTAATCCAAATATTAGTACATGGGTGTTCTTACACAGTTCTCTACTTCTCTCTTGTGTTCTTCATACACAAAAATGGTCATAATACAATAATGTTACAATACACAAAGAGGGTGTCTATATCTCGTTTCCCTCTTGCGCTCTCAAGCTGTCTAATCTACTCATTCAATTATACCTAATTTACATTTAATTACATAAATTCCTCCTATCTACTAAGGACAAGAGCAATCCGCTCAAGGTCCATTTAAAATATACAAGTGTGCTTTCTCTTAATGGCTCATTTAAGATTTGCGCAACAATTCCAAAGTGATTTTCAAAATTCGTGCTGGCGCTTGTCCAGTTGTCTCTTGTTTCCACACTGGCTCGCTTGATATGGGAGATGCTCCTGCATCATACTCCCTCGCTTGAAAAATTCATGGGCTCCTGTCCATGAGCTCCTGCACTGTCCGTCCATGCCTCTGTATCTCTGCTTCGTTTTCCCAGTTGGCATCTTCAACTGGATGATTCTTCCACTTGACCAGATACTCAAAGTATTGCTTTCGCCTGGTCCTTTTACCAATTCTTTTATCCAGTATTCGCTCCATTTGTGGCTTCTCTGCAACTGGCATCTTCTTTCGCCACTGAATCACTGGATGCTCACCTTCTATTTCTGTTTTCTCAGCCTTATATGGGTACAAATCTGAGATATCAAATATCGGAGAAATTCCAATCCCATCGGGTAATTCGATCTCATAAGCGTTTGTCCCAAATTTTCTCAAGACCCTACATGGTCTGATTTTCTTCATCTTCAGTTTATTATATGTTCCTCTCGGGAACCTTTCTTTCCTCAAATGTGCTAGAACTAAATCACCAACTTCAGACTGAAGTTGTCTCTTCCATTGATTTGCTCTGCACTTGTACTCCTGACTTGAATCCAACAGTCGTTGCTTCACCTGGCTGTGAAGTTCTCTCATCGTTTCTACGAAATATTCTACACTAGCGCTCCTAGTCGCAGTCTGTTCTGAATCCCTCAGTTCAGAAACTCCTCTCGGCTACATGCCATAAACAATCTGGAATGGACTCTGGCCTGTGCTCCTGTTCACTGAGTCGTTATATGCAAACTTTGCCTGTGGTAGTATATTGTCCCAACTACTGTGGTGCTCTGTCACCAAGCTTCTCAGTAAGTCTCCCAGACTTCTGTTCACGACTTTTGTCTGTCCATCCGTCTGAGGATGATAAGCCGAACTAAACGTCAAGTTAGTCCCCAGCTTCTTCCACAATGTCCTCCAAAAGTGTCCCACAAACTTTGTATCTCTGTCATCCCCTAACCTCATTAAGTTGATAGAGTAGTGTTGCAAGGAGCATACAATGCATACTTCACCTCGCAACCTGATTTTCTACCAATGGAACTGTGACTAGTAAAGGTTGACAAACTTAGAATTTGACTGGGTTTTCTTAACTTAGTTTTAGTTGCCTATTTCTGCATATATTTTTCTAGCATCATCACAAGGTTATGATAATCCTTAGTTGATAATTTAATGAAAGCAATTTAAGCAATTGAATTTCTCGACATTTTTACTATTTCCTGCAAACTTTCGATCGCGATAACTTTCTCATATGGAGTTTGTTTGAGATGCAACACGCATCATTGGAAAACTCTTGATGAGATCTACATCGTGGATACATTTTCATCAGCATTTGAGGATATAAAAGTTTTGGTCATTTTTGGATTTTGTAGCCAATGACTTCAAAAAACTTCTTAAGAACATCAGATCATTAAAACATGCTTCTAATAATTTAACGCAGTTTTTGAATCGCTAAAATTGAACATCAAACAATGAAATTATGAAAGAAACATTGATAGGTAGTCCAAGGTGCACCACTTCCCGACAGGTAAAAAGTGCATTTCATTTTATTCATTTTCCTTGGATTTATTCCATTAAGCACTATTTGTGAAATTTTGCGTATGTATCACATGAAGAAAGATTGATCACCTCTATTCTTAGATAAGTCTCATGTTTTATTTGTTGGATTACTGAGAGGGGGGTGAATCAGTAATAGAGCAATTTAATCCTTTTTAACCATAAAATGCAAGTGTTATATCAATGTAGAATTATCATCCAATAATTGCAGAGTAAATAAATAATGAAAAAATGAGCAATCATAGACATACACAGTACAACAATGTTTTTATGTGGAAATCCAAAGCGGGAGAAAACCACATAATGTTTTTTCTTATATGTCTTTAAGAATTACATTAATTGGAAGCACCAACTTCCTTTGTTTTCCTGCTGCAACTGGAAGGAGGATCCAACCCCCTAGTTTCTCAGGCTAAAACTTGAAGCAAGCTCAAACTCCCCAATTATCTGGCTATAACCAGAAGGATACTACAACCCCCTATGTTCTCCGGCTATAACTGGAAGGTGGCTACAATCATCTGTCCTTGTCCTATCCAACCACCCTGACATAGAAGTAGAATGATGGAACCACTGTCACACTATCACTATGAGATATATTATCATAAACATGTACCAATCAAACTGCACCAAACAACCTGTAACAACCTATACCAATAACCTGTGCCAACATGTACCATACATCAACCTATACCTCAACCTGTACCATAAACAAATGCATCAACCATGTACCAAACCTGTACAAATAACCTGTCACAATAACCTGTCCAAACAACCTATCACAACAACCTGTCTCATCAATCTTATCAACCAAATAAGATCTACTCACCAAGATCAATCACCAAGACAAATCTCAACCATATGCACAATATCACCAAGATGTGCATCAACCAAGCATAACACAAAAATTCATAATCATCACCAATATCAATATGTGCTTCTAATAATATACCAAGACAAGTATGCTACATCATCCCTAAACCATGTGTCAACAATACTACTAACAATTGACTCCAACCATGTACCAAGTATGTACCAATCATGCATCAAATACTCATCAACTATGACTCATCAAGATGTACCAACATCATCAACTATACACCTCATGTATGTGCCAACTCATCAATTACTTGTCTCAACCATGTACCCAACATGTACCTCAACCATATACCAATATAACCATCAAAAAGTTCTCTAGCAACAAAATACCATAAACCATTACATCAAACCATGTACCGCAAACTCACTGTTATACAACCTCTATCTGTAACATACCTCAACCAAAAATCCCTCATCAATTTTATCATCCAAATCTGATTTGTAACTCTGTAACAGACCTAGTGTATATGATCACATAACTGCAAACCTTCCTTAACTTTAACAATAAGAGACTAGATTTTTCATCAAACTTTACTTTAGTCTCACATGACTAATTTTGGATTAGTCAACAACCCTAACTTGCAATAATAATAAATATGTACCTGTAATGAATAAAGATATGAAAATGGTACAATTTTTTTTTCAATGTCTTTTGTGCAATTCCTCCAAATTTCACTACTTGGAACCTCTCATAAAAGGATTTATAGCAAAAATGACATACCTTGTTGAAATTTGGCTTATTCTAGAGAGAAAACTTGTAGAGCGTTCCCCACATGGAATATTTTTTGTATGGATATGAAAATGGTACACAAAATAATACAGAATGTACTATAACCAATACATTTGGTCTTATGGAATTTGGATCTGTTATGAAGAATTTATGATGTTTTTACCCGAGACACTTGTTTTAGACTAGTTTCGAGACTAGCCACAAACCATATTTTCCACAGAGTGCAACTCCAAAAATAAAATGACCCACAAGCTGAAATTTTTATCACAACTACCTTGGATATGTTTCCTCAATGGCCTCCCAATTTCACTGTCTGAATCATTCTAGAAAACAATTTATTACGAAAATGATGAGATGACTTGTAAATAACATACCTTATAAAGCATCATCAAAAGAATTTATCCTTGAATTTGGACCTTATTTACTTCACCTTCCCTCTGAAATTCAGCTTAGATATCCTTTGGTTACCTGAGTCACTTGTAGATATTCAATATTCTCAAGTGTGATTTAAAATGAGAGACCCTTGCCTCTTATTTATACTTTCATGTAGCTTCCTCAAGGGGCTACCTTCTAACCATCTTAACCCACTTTCCTTATTTTAGGGATAACCCACTTCTAACCGCTTGTCCACTTAGTAATTTCTCCATTAAATTTATTATTTAAATAATTTCTTTTGTATCCACTTTGAATTATAATACACTCATCACTTCACTTTATTATTTAAATTACCTTCTAACCATCTTAACCCACTTTCCTTATTTTAGGGCTAACCCACTTTTAACCACTTGTCCACTTAGTAATTTATCCATTAACTTTATTATTTAAATAATTTATTTTGTATCCACTCTCACTTATAGTACACTCATCACTTCACTTTACTATTTAAATAATTTATTCTTTGCAACTACTTTGACTATTTTGACCTTTTGGGACTTCTAGATGACTCATGAGGGTTCTCCAACTTCAGATGGCCATAACTCTCTAACAGTGAGGAGTTATGTGACATTCCACATACCATTGGAAATGAAATGACATGTAATATCCATATAGAATAGTCTTTCCTACAAATATATCAAAACTCATACCATTATCTATCAAACAAACTTGGGTCCATTACCCAAACCTTTGTGCTACTGGAATTTGTTACCAGACTTTGTTCAAGGGTTGGCATCAATGACAACCAACCCAATTAATCAACAATCTCCTCCTTTGGCATTGATGGAAACACTCTGATGCAATACTGAAGTCATATCACTTATCCTCCCCCTGTGATCATCGCTCCCCCTGGACCATGCCTCTGTGCTCTTTCTCCAAGCATTTACCTTTGCATATGATAAATCTACCCCCTTTTGTCATCAATGGAAAATGTATCTTTCCATTCGGAGCTACTCCCCCTAACATAACTATCCTTGGGGATACTCCCCCTGAATGAACTCTTCCTGAAACTAATACCCCAACCTGAACTTTCCTCTTTATGGTGCTTCCTCGTGTAAATCTAAGACATATAAGATAAACATTCAAAAGAATTCATTTTGGAGTAGAAATTACTCCGAGTCTCTGGAGAAAATACTCAAAGGATTCCCTTGGAAGCGGTTTTGTAAAGATGTATGCCACTTGTTCTTTTGTGCCCACATATTCAACTCTAATGTTCTTCTCCACAACTTGTTCCCGTAGAAAGTGATACTTTATTGGAATGTGCTTGGTCTTGGAGTGCATCACCGAGTTCTCTGAGATACTGATGGTGCTTGTATTATCACAATAGATTGAAATGGGCTCATCATACTCAACCTATATACCTAACAAAGTTTGTTTCATCCATAGAACCTGAGTACAACAAATTGTTGATGCAATATACTGTGCTTTGGTTGTAGATAAATATATTGATGATTGTTTCTTTCTTAGCCAAGATACTAAACACTCACCCAAGTAGAACGTTGCTCCACTGGTGCTTTGTTGATCATCAATGCAACCTTCCCAATATGCATTTGTGTAGGAAATAACTGATAGATCCTTTCTTTTTGGATACCATAATCCAAACTCTTTTGTTCCTTTTAGATATCTGAAAATCCTCTTCACTACTAAGACATGTGATTCCTTTGGTGCTACTTGAAATCATGCCACTTGTCCAACTCCTTGCATTACATCTGATCTGGATGCTGTCACATATAGTAAGCTACCAATCATTGACCTGTATTGCCTCTGGTCTATAGACTTTGAATCATCATATTTTCTCAACTTGCAAATGGTTTGCATAGGAGTGGTAACTGGTTTGCAATCTTTCATTCCGAACCTCTTTATCATTTCTTTGATATACATAGTTTGAGAAATAAAAATTCTTGGTTGCTTTGACATATCTAAAGACCCTGAAAGAAGGATAGTTCTCCAAGTAATGACATTTCAATTTCATTCTTCATATCCTTTGCAAATTTCTGGCTTAACCTGTCATTAGTACTTCCAAAAATAATTTCATCAATATAAACTTCAATTAATAAAATATCATCTTGAGTTACCTTGATGTAGAGGTTGTTGTCTGTGTTGATACTGAGAGGGGGGTGAATCAGTATCAAGTACAATTTAAAAACTTTTTCAACTTATACTTAAATCATTCAATTATATCCAATGAGCAATGAACAATAGTATAAGAGTTACACCAGTACACCACAATACACCATGCACAATATATGATAAATAATCAATAGTTATTGTTCAAGGGAAGTGATGACTTCCAAAGGTAGCTCCGGCTTCCAAATATAAAGGGAGGGATAAACCTCCAAAAGGAAGACAATCCTCCAATATCAAGAGAGTTTTGATCTCTCCATCCTTGCCCCTTCCTTCCACCCAAGAATATATAAGAGATAATAAAACTTTACATTAAATCATCACCATCAACTAACCATCACATAGAACCAGATAATGTTTCATGAGACTTCTTCAACTTCTGCAATTCTTCACTTCTTAGAATACTATGATCCTGTAGATAATATAACTCAATGTATTATCTGAAACTCCTTGAATTTTCACTCCTTGAATCCTCCCCAAAAAGAATTTATAGAGAGAATGGTAGACCTTATTCAATTCTGGTGTATTCAGGAGAGAAAACTTGTACGGAATGTCCCGCGCTCAATATTTGACATCAAATTCTGAAATTCACACACAAGAAACTAAAGCCTGTACTATTTCCAATGAAATTGGTCTCACTTCATTTGGATTATCTATGAATAAGTTATGATTGTTTTACCTAGAACACTTGTTTATGAATAGCTTCAGGACTAGTCAAAACCCCTATCTTCCACATAGTGTATCTCCAAAAGTATAGTGAATAAAGAGCTGAAATTTTTACCACAAGTACCTAGATATGTATTCTCAATACCATACCAATTTCACCATCTGAATATTTCTAGAAAAAAATTTATAGTGAAAATGATAAGATGACCTGTAAATAACATACCTTAGAAGACATCACCAAAAGACTTCATCCTCCCTTGAAATCCAACCTTCTTTACTTCATATTTCCTCTAAAATTCGACTTGTGTATGTAAAATGAATTTATAATGATATGTATTTATACCCTTTATGTCACTTCCTTTTAACATTAGGGACGACCTGACACTTTCTTATTTTGTAATTCTTTTCTTTAATTATCTTCAGGGTCGACCTGTACTTCCTTCTTTAATTCACTTTGTCATATTTTAAAATTCATTTATCCTCAACCATGAGGATCCACGTGACATTCCACCTATCACCAGAAACAACATGATGTATACAATCCATCCATGGGTGTTTTTTCTACATGTGCACTGTCCTTCATGGCCAAATACCGTCATCAATCTTGCGGTCCAAAATCAATGACTAGGGTTGACATCAATGACAACAACCAATATTCCAACAATATCCCCCTTTGTCATTGATGGAAACACTCATGCTCCCCCTTTCGTCATGATCCCAATTTCTCTCCCCCTTTGACATCAATGGAAAAGGGTAAGGTTGCTCCCCCTGAGTTTAATGGAAAAAGGTAACTCTCTTCTTTGGGGCTGCTCCCCCTGAACATATAGCACTTAATAACAATTCATTTTTATGGTCTCTTTCTTCCTTGGATCTTTTTCATGGATTTAGGACATATATTTTACTTGGTATTCTTGTTGTAGTTGCAACCAATCTTCCTAAACCTTCTTCTTTGATTTTGCATCTTTGTGAGTCAAACGTGAGAGTATATCCTTGATCACACATTTTGCTAACACTGAGTAGATTATGCTTCAAGTCTTCAACCAATAGGACATTCTTTGCTTTTACATTTTTGCTTCCAAGCTCTACTACTCCTTTTCCAATTATTTTGGCAGACGAGTAATCTCCAAATGCAACATTTCCACCCTTTCTCTTCAAGCTGATGAATTTGTCTCGATCCCCGGTCATGTGTGAAGAACATCCACTGTCTATGTACCATTCATCTTCTTCTTTACATTCTTCAACGGTCAATGCTATTCGACAATCTTCATTGTTTGGAATCTCTTTCCTTCTCCATACTGTGGTTGGCATAGGGACATATTCATTCATATATCTACAATCTCATGCTTTGTGACCAAGATAATTACATTTGTAGAATACAATATTTTTGTCCATCAAAGAGGAAAATGAATTATAACTTCTGTTGACAAATCCACGATTATTTCCATATATTCTATTTACACCATTCATGTTTCTTACATAGTTTTTCCTTTCATTGATTCTACAATTAATTGCCTTATGTACAAAAATTTTGCAAGTATAACAATGACCAAGAAATAAATTTTGATACCTGGGAGTAAGTGACCTTATTTGTGATGTAGTCCATCTGGGTTCATGATCTACTCTTCTGTAGTTTCCTTCATATCGATTGAAACTTCTTTGATTCCTGAAGGTAGGATGTCTTCTTGGATATTCATCTCTTTTGTAATTATTCCTTCTCTCTGGTATCCTGGTCCACTTCTCATCAACTGTCTGTGTAGCTATTTTTTCAACCTTCTTGTTGGTATTTGCATATTCTTTGTATGAAGTTACAACCATGCATCCAAGATGTGTTAAGTCTTTTGGCACTTGAGATTTTCTTAATCTCTTCCTCAATGAGACAACTTCTTGTTCAAGTTTCTCACAATCTTCTTCTTTCTTCATCATTTGGACATTCCTTACTTCTCCTATTCTTCTTGCTTCTTCGAGTAGAGTTTTCAAGGAAATGGTTTCTTCTCTTAGTTTCTCAAAATATTCTAATTGTTTCTTCAAGCTTACAACTATCTTTTCACAACTACTCAATTCACTTCTTAGTTTTCTATGCGTGTCTTTGATCTTGCTATTTTCAATCTCAACATGCTTCAATTTTTTAAGATTCTCATCTTCTTGTTGAATCATTTCTTCTTCATGATTTTCTTCTGCTTCATTGGACTTTTCTTCTTCAGTGTCATCTATTTCAATACTTGGATGAGGACATTCAAATTCAACATGTCCTACTTCTTCACAATTAAAGCAAAAGAATTAACCTCTATTTGCTTCTTTGAAATCTAAGATGTTGTAATTTGCTTCAACTTGTTCTTCGTCTTCTGCTTCTTCCCTTGCATAAAGATCTTGTAACTTGTCCCAAAGCTCTTTTGTTGATGCACATGATCCCATCTTGAATTTCACTGAATATGTCAATCCATCCAAGATGGTATCTATTGCCAATTTGTTGTTCCTTTTCTCTTCCTTTTGAGTTGTAGTCTTTGGTTTCTTCAAAGCATTGTATCTTGAAGCAACTGAGAACCAAACATATTCCCTAATAGATTTCAAGTAAGTTTCCATTCTATTACTCTAGTATTCAAAATTGCTTCCATCAAAAGGTGGAATCCCATTTGTAATGTTGTCTTCCATTTCTTCTTATGATCTTCCTTCCAGTGGTTAAACTGTACTGAAGGTAACCCGCTCTAAAACCAATTATTGATACTGGGAGGGGGGTGAATCAGTATCAAGTACAATTTAAAAAAAAAATCAAATTATACTTAAACCATTCAATTATATCCAATGAGCAATGAACAATAGTATAAGAGTTACACCAATACACCACAATACACCATGCACAATATATGATAAGTAATCAATAGTTATTGTTCAAGGGAAGTAATGACTTCCAAAGGTAACTCCAGCTTCCAAATATAAAGGGAGGGATAAACCTACAAAAGGAAGATACAATCCTCCATTATCAAGAGAGGTTTGACCTCTCCATCCTTGCATCTTCCTTCCACCCAATAATATATGAGAGATAATAAAACTTTACATTAAATCATCGCCATCAACTAACCATCACATAGAACCAGATAATTCTTCTTCAGACTTCTTCAACTTCTGAAATTCTTCACTTATTAGAATAATTTGATCCTGTAGATAATATAACTCAATGTATTCTCTAAAACTCCTCCAATTTTCACTCCTTGAATCCTCCCCAAAAAGAAGTTATAGAGAGAATGGTAGACCTTATTCAATTTTGGTTTATTTAGGAGAGCGAACTTGTACAGAATGCCCCACGCTCAATATTTAACATTAGATTCTAAAAATCTCACACAAGAAAATACAACCTGTACTATTTCCAATGAAATTGGTCTCACTTCATTTGGATTCTCTATGAAGAAGTTAGGACTGTTTTACCTAGAACACCTGTTTATGACTAGCTTCAGGACTAGCTGAAAACTCTATCTTCCATAGAGTGTATCTCCAAAAGTATAGTGAATAAAAATGAAATTTTTTACCACAGGTACCTAGATATGTCTTCTCAATACCATACCAATTTCACTATCTGAATCATTTTAGAAAAAAAGTTATAGCGAAAATGGTAAGATGACCTATAAATAACCTACCTTAGAACACATCACCAAAAGACTTCATCCTCCATTGAAATTCGGCCTCCTTTACTTCAGGTTTCCTCTGAAATTCGACTTGTTTATGTAAAATGAATGTATAATGTTATGTATTTATACCCTTTATGTCACTTCCTTTTAACATTAGGGCCGACCTGACACTTTCTTATTTTGTAATTATTTTCTTTAATTATCTTCAGGGCCAATCTGTACTTCCTTCTTCAATTCACTTTGTCATCTTCAAAAATTCATTTCTCCTCAACCATGAGGATCCATGTGACGTGCCACCTACCACCAGAAACAACATGATGTATACTACCCATCCATGGGTGTTGTGTTTGCATGTGCATTGTCCTTCATGTCCAAATACCTTCATCAATATTGCGGTTCAAAACCGATGACTAGGGTTGACATCAATGACAACAACCAATCGTCCAACAGTATGCAGTTCCTTTTATGAACCCTTCATGTTGTAGATATTTATCCAGTCTAGAGTACCATGCTCTAGGAACCAGTTGTTCAATGTGTTAGCGCTCTGTAATTTTCCCAAGGCTGCAAGGCAATCACAGAGGCAACATCAGAACCGCTTCGAGTCCCAGATCTAGCCCTCCAAGACCTAGAGAGGGATCTCTCTATATGATTTAGCTTGGTTTTGACTTCAGATATTAGGCTAGGTAAAAAGAACAATGGGCTTTGTTGTGAAAAGGGTTTATGAATTGGTTGAGACAGTCAACTCCTCCATTGGGCTATGGGGTCTGTAGTTAATAAAATCTGAGATACAACCAGAAACGCTGAAGAAATCCTTCACAAGGAGAGATAACACACTCACTAGATATTTAGTATTTTAAATGATGAATGGAAGAACAGATGAGGAAAATAACTTCAACTAACAAGCACTTAAGAATCTCTTAATTGAAGATATTTAGAAGATGAACATTGAAATCTTTAGAATCGGAAACAGGGTATCAGAGATAAATCCTGTAACATAACGCTATTCGTAAATATTAGCTTTAGAAAACGAGATGATTACAGAGCAAGAAAACATTTACTGATAAATCACATCACCAGTGAACATGCGCAGGAATCCTGTAAAGAGCCTCTTTCATTAATGGCAGATCTATTAAAAAATGTTACAGCTCGATAGCCACAGGGCGTGAAGATCCAACCCTTTTACATTAAAATCATCTCTATAAATAAGACAGATCATCCCAACCAAGTTCCAAGAGTCAGTTCAACCGCCTCAACCAAGAATAGCCACCACTCCCACCAAATTCAGAGTTTTCTGTTATGAGAAATGGACCGTTTTTCTGCGAAACAGGGGTCCGCTCGGACGTGATTTTATCCTCAATGATGACACCTGGGTGAAAAATGAAAGACTTTATTTTAGATGGGCATGTGTCGGACAAAAACCTCTTTCGGTTTCGCAAAATTCGTCTCCAGCTGGCCGTGACAGCTCCTGCAAAATCGGGACTGAAACTGAAAATGGAAAAACTGGAAAAATAGGCCTCGAAGATGCCTTCGGCTCTCTCTTCTCGTGACCCCGTTGCAAAAAATGAAAGATGGTTTTGTTCCTCGGTCCGTGCTGAGAAAAAACCTCTCTCGGATTTTGAAAATTCTCCTCCGTTTTCTCAGGATCTCCATCGGAAGAAGACATGGTAACATAGGAAAAAATTGGCAAACATGAGGGAAAATGGTTTTTTGGCGGGAAAAATTCCGGACCCCCCCCCCCCCCTTGTTAAACG
>JASDQU010010016.1:185498-199698 GCA_032191745.1 Picea mariana | reverse complement strand
GTCCATTACCCAAACCTTTGTGCTACCGGAATTTGCTACCAGACTTTGTTCAAGGGTTGAAATCAATGACAACCAACTCAATTAATCAACAATCTCCCCCTTTGGCATTGATGAAAAGACTTTGATGCAATACTGAAGTCATATCACTCATCCTCCCCCTATGACCATCGCTCCCCCTGGAACCATGCCTCTATGCTCTTTCTCCAAGCATTTACGTTTGCATATGATAAATCTACCCCCCTTTGTCATCAATGGAAAAGGTATATTTCCATCCGGGGATACTCCCCCTAACAGAACTATCCTTGGGGATACTCCCCCTGAATGAACTCTTCCTGAAACTAATATCCTAACCTGAACTTTCCTCTTTATGGTGCTTCCTCGTGTAAATATAAGACATATAAGATAAGCATTCAAAAGAATTCATTTTGGAGTAGAAATTAATCTGAGTCTCTGGAGAAAATACTCAAAGGATTCCCTTGAAAGTGGTTTTGTAAATATGTATGCCACTTGTTCTTTTGTGCCCACATATTCAACTCTGATGTTCTTCTCCGCAACTTGTTCTCATAGAAAGTGATACTTTATTGGAATGTGCTTGGTCTTGGAGTGCATCATCGGGTTCTCTGAGATACTGATGGTGCTTGTATTATCACAATATATTGGAATGGGCTCATCATACTCAACCTATATACCTAACAAAGTTTGTTTCATCCATAGAACCTGAGTACAACAAATTGTTGATGCAATATACTCTGCTTTGGTTGTAGATAAATATATTGATGATTGTTTCTTGCTTAGACAAGATACTAAACACTCACCCAAGTAGAACGTTGCTCCACTGGTGCTTCGTCGATCATCAATGCAACCTTCCCAATATGAATTTGTGTAGGAAATAACTGATAGATCCTTTCTTTTTGGATACCATAATCCAAACTCTTTTGTTCCTTTGAGATATATGAAAATCCTCTTCACTGCTAAGACATGTGATTCCTTTGGTGCTGCTTGAAATCGTGCCACTTGTCCAACTCCCTACATTACATATGATTTGGATGCTGTCACATATAGTAAGCTACCAATCATTGACCTGTATTGCCTCTGGTCTATAGACTTTGAATCATCATATTTTCTCAACTTGCAACTGGTTTTCATAGGAGCGGTAACTGGTTTGCAATCTTCCATTCTGAACCTCTTTATCATTTCTTTGATATACATAGTTTGAGAAATAAAAATTTCTTGGTTGCTTTGACATATCTAAAGACCCTGAAAGAAGGGTAGTTCTCCAAGTAATGACATTTCAATTTCATTCTGCATATCCTTTGCAAATTTCTGGCTTAACCTGTCATCAGTACTTCCAAAAATAATTTTATCAATATAAACTTCAATTAATAAAATATCATCTTGAGTTACCTTGATGTAGAGGTTGTTGTTTGTGTTGATACTGAGAGGGGGGTGAATTAGTATCAAGTACAATTTAAATTTTTTTTCAACTTATACTTAAACCATTCAATTATATCCAATGATCAATGAACAATTGTATAAGAGTTACACCAATACACCACAATACACCATGCACAATATATGAGAAATTATCAATAGTTATTGTTCAAGGGAAGTGATGACTTCCAAAGGTAGCTCCGGCTTCCAAATATAAAGGGAGGGATAAACCTCCAAAAGGAAGACAATCATCCAATATCAAGAGAGGTTTGATCTCTCCATCCTTTCCCCTTCCTTCCACCCAAGAATATATAAGAGATAATAAAACTTTACATTAAATCATCACCATCAACTAACCATCACATAGAACTAGATAATGTTTCCTGAGACTTCTTCAACTTCTGCAATTCTTCACTTCTTAGAATACTCTGATCTTGTAGATAATATAACTCATTGTACTATCTGAAACTCCTCCAATTTTCACTCCTTGAATCCTCCCCAAAAAGAAGTTATAGAGAGAATGGTAGACCTTATTCAATTCTGGTGTATTCAGGAGAGCGAACTTGTACGGAATGTCCCACGCTCAATATTTGACATCAGATTCTGAAATTCGCACATAAGAAACTAAAGCCTGTACTGTTTCCAATGAAATTGGTCTCACTTCATTTGGATTCTCTATGAACAAGTTATTACTGTTTTACTCGGAACACCTGTTTATGACTAGCTTCAGGACTAGTCAAAACCCCTATCTTCAACAGAGTGTATCTCCAAAAGTCAAATAAAGAGATGGAATTTTTACCACAAGTACCTAGATATGTCTTCTCAATACCATACCAATTTCATCATCTGAATATTTCTAGAAAAAAAGTTATAGTGAAAATGGTAAGATGACCTATAAATAACATACCTTAGAACACATCACCAAAAGACTTCATCCTCCCTTGAAATCCGGCCTTCTTTACTTCATATTTACTCTGAAATTCGACTTGTGTATGTAAAATGAATTTATAATGATATGTATTTATACCCTTTATGTCACTTCATTTTAACATTAGGGCCGACCTGACACTTTCTTATTTTGTAATTCTTTTCTTTAATTATCTTCAGGGTCGACCTATACTTCCTTCTTCAATTCACTTTGTCATATTCAAAAATTCATTTATCCTCAACCATGAGGACCCACATGACATTCCACCTATCAACGGAAAAAACATGATGTATAGAATCCATCCATGGGTGTTGTTTTTGCATGTGCACTGTCCTTCATGGCCAAATACCTTCATTAATCTTGCGGTCCAAAATCAATGACTAGGGTTGACATCAATGACAACAACCAATATTCCAACAATCTCCCCATTTGTCATTGATAGAAACACTCATGCTCCCCCTTTCGTCATGATCCCAATTTCTCTCCCCCTTTGACATCAATGGAAAAGGGTAGGGTTTCTCCCCCTGAGTTTAATGGAAAAAGGTAACTCTCTTCTCAACAATCTTCATTGTTTGGACTCTCTTTCCTTCTCCATACTATGGTTGGCATAGGGACATCTTCATTCATATATCTACAATCTCGTTTTTTGTGACCAAGATAATTATATTTGTAGAATACAATATTTTTGTCCATCAATGGGGAAAATGAATTATAACTTATGTTGACAAATCCACAATTATTTCCATATATTCTATTTACACCATTCAGGTTTCTTACATAGTTGTTCCTTTCATTGATTCTACAATTAATTGCCTTATGTCCAAAAAATTTGCAAGTATAATAATGACCAAGAAATAAATTTTGATACCTGGGAGTAAGTGACCTTATTTGTGATGTAGTCCATCTGGGTTCATGATCTACTCTTCTGTAATTTCCTTCATATCGATTGAAGCTTCTTTGATTCCTGAAGGTAGGATGTCTTCTTGGATATTCATCTCTATTGTAATTATTCCTTCTCTCTGGTGTCCTGGTCCACTTCTCATCAACTGTCTGTGTAGCTATTTTTTCAACCTTCTTTTTGGTATTTGCATCTTATTTGTATGAAGTTTCAACCATGCATCCAAGATGTGTTAAATCTTTTGGCACTTGAGATTTTCTTAATATCTTCCTCAATGAGACAACTCCTTTTTCAAGTTTCTCACAATCTTCTTCTTTCTTCATCATTTGGACATTCCTTACTTCTCCTATTCTTCTTGCTTCTTCGAGTAGAGTTTTCAAGGAAATGGTTTCTTCTCTTAGTTTCTCAAAATGTTCTAATTGTTTCTTCAAGATTACAACTATCTTTTCACAACTACCCAATTCACTTCTTAGTTTTCTATGCGTGTCTTTGCGCTTGCTATTTTCAATCTCAACATGCTTCAATTTTTTAAGATTCTCATCTTCTTGCTGAATCATTTCTGCTTCATGATTTTCTTCTGCATCATTGGACTTTTCTTCTTCAGTGTCATCTCTTTCAATACTTGGATGAGGACATTCAAATTCAACATGTCCTACTTCTTCACAATTAAAGCAAAAGAACTGACCTCTATTTGCTTCTTTGAAATATGAGATGTTGTAATTTGCTTCAACTTGTTCTTCGTCTTCTTCTTTTTCCCTTGCATAAAGATCTTGTAGCTTGTACCAAAGCTCTTTTGTTGATGCACATGATACTACCTTGAATTTCACTGAATCTGTCAATCCATCCAGGATGGTATCTATTGCCAATTTGTTGTTCCTTTTCTCTTCATTCTGAGCTATAGTCTTTGGTTTCTTCAAAGCATTGTATCTTGAAGAAACTGAGAACCAAACATATTCCCCAATAGATTTCAAGTAAGTTTCCATTCTATTACTCCAGTATTCAAAATTGCTTCCATCAAATGGTGGAGTCCCATTTGTAATGTTGTCTTCCATTTCTGCTTAGGATCTTCCTTCTAGTAGTTAAACTGTACTAAAGGTAACCTGATCTGAAACCAATTGTTGATACTGAGAGGGGGGTGAATCAGTATCAAGTACAATTTAAAAAAAAATCAACTTATACTTAAACCATTCAATTATATCCAATGAACAATGAACAATAGTATAAGAGTTACACCAATACACCACAATACACCATGCACAATATATGAGAAGTAATCAATAGTTATTGTTCAAGGGAAGTAATGACTTCCAAAGGCAGCTCCAGCTTCCAAATATAAAGGGAGGGCTAAACCTACAAAAGGAAGATACAATCCTCCAATATCAAGAGAGGGTTGACCTCTCCATCCTTGCCTCTTCCTTCCACCCAAGAATATATGAGAGATAATAAAACTTTACATTAAATCATCACCATCAACTAACCATCACATAGAACCAGATAATTCTTCTTGAGACTTCTTCAACTTCTGCAATTCTTCACTTATTAGAATACTCTGATCCTATAGATAATATAACTCAATGTATTCTCTGAAACTCCTCCAATTTTCACTCCTTGAATCCTCCCCAAAAAGAAGTTATAGAGAGAATGGTAGACCTTATTCAATTCTGGTTTATTTAGGAGAGCGAACTTGTACAGAATGCCCCATGATCAATATTTAACATTAGATTATGAAAATATCACACAATAAAATAAAACCTGTACTATTTCCAATGAAATTGGTCTCACTTCATTTGGATTCTCTATGAAGAAGTTATGACTATTTTACCCAGAACACTTGTTTATGACTAGCTTCAAGACTAGTCAAAAACTCTATCTTCCACAGAGTGTATCTCCAAAAGTATAGTGAATAAAAACGAAAATTTTTACCACGGGTACCTAGATATGTCTTCTCAATACCATACCAATTTCACTATTTGAATCATTCTAGAAAAAAATTTATAGCGAAAATGGTAAGATGACCTGTAAATAACATACCTTAGAACACATCACCAAAAGACTTCATCCTCCATTGAAATTCGGCCTTCTTTACTTCAGGTTTACTCTTAAATTCGACTTGTGTATGTAAAATAAATGTATAATGTTATGTATTTATACCCTTTATGTCACTTCCTTTTAACATTAGGGCTGACCTGACACTTTCTTATTTTGTAATTATTTTCTTTAATTATCTTCAGGGCCGATCTGTACTTCCTTCTTCAATTCACTTTGATATCTTCAAAAATTCATTTCTCCTCAACCATGAGGATCCATGTGACGTGCAACCTACCACCAGAAACAACATGATGTATACAATCCATCCATGGGTGTTGTGTCTGCATGTGCATTGTCCTTCATGTCCAAATACCTTCATCAATATTGCGGTTCAAAGCTAATGACTAGGGTTGACATCAATGACAACAACTAATCGTCCAACAGTATGCAGTTCCTTTTATGAACCCTTCATGTTGTAGATATTTATCCAGTCTAAAGTACCATGCTCTAGGAACCAATTGTTTAATGTAGACTTCTTCTTCAAGTTCCCTGTTCAGAAAAACTGATTTCACATCCATATCTGTCCATATTGTTCAAGACTTTGCTACACAACTGTCCATAATTTTGACTCATATGTCACTGTACTATCATGAAGTACTACTACAATTGATTAATCTAACATATTGTACTTCAGATAATTGAATGCAGTGAATCTGTCTACTCAAATTCTGCAAGCTGCTCGAAGGATGGTTCTCTAGTCTGTCTCAGCTACTGCATAGACTCCCCCTATCTATTATTCATATTATCTAGGAGTATCTAAGCCGGATGACTCAAAACAATTCCTACTCTGAAGTGTATTCATCATCATCTTCATTAGTAGATTCATCATCTCTATGAGATCTGACTTCTTTCTTTCTATTTGTGGATTCATCTTTCACTACAATGCTTGAAAGTACAATCTCTTGAACCCGTTCCTTATTTACCTGTCCTTATTTTCTTTTAGTTATTGTCCAAACCTTTATGTATCTGACATCTTTCTTTTTCTCTATAGAATTTTCTTCATCTAATTTTATTGCCAATCTTGCGATCTCTGGGACCTGGTCTTTGTTCACCTATTCTTCATGTTTTCTTATCCATACTTTCTTATATCTGATATCAGTGTTCTCTTTTATGGAAGTATCGATCATGCTTCTACAATCACTGGCTATATGTCCATAGTTATGACATTTGTAACATTCAATGTTACGTGGGGCCACATAGGCATTTCTTGCTTGAAAATTTCTTCTATAATCCATGCAATTTGATGCAAGAGCATCGTAGTCACATCAAAGAGGAGGGCATGGAATCAGAATCGATGCCTCAACACATCGAAGGAGCCAAACCAACCCTTCAACCAGCTTAGTGGCGATGGAGTTTTTTTGTTTTGATCGTTAATTAAATGTAATAGTCTATAAAGTCGGGCCACCGTTTGAAATGACGGAACCAAATGTAAATCCTTACACGACTATAAATAGATTACATGTGTGGGATATTAGTTTGATTGTTCATTAGGTTGCACTAAATTAGTAGCTAACCGCCTAAGCAAGAAGCAGTAGTATTTAAATAGGAGGATAGAGAGCGAAGAAGCGTTGGGTCCTCAGACAAGTTTTCTTGTAACCGTGTAGAGGGAAACCGACTGTAATTTCATTTTATGTTGAATGAATAGAACCAAGAAAATTGACCCACATACACAGTATGATGTTGTTATAGTTCTGAATGAGTTATCATGTTTGTAAGTGAATGGTGTTCATAGTGTATGAATGAGTAGTTGAATGAGTTTCAATTATTTCTCTTCCACAAGATATGCAAGGAGTGAATTCAGAGCACAAGGAGTGTGCATGAAGAAGACTTTTTCAACTTAAAATATCAGAAGAGAAAATGGGAATATTTCGTATGCAAAATGCTCATATTGAGCGCAAGGAGTGCGCATAAGAAAAAACTTGTGTTAAAGTTTGAATGCTCAGGACATTGAGCACATAGTATGTCAGGAGGGTGTGAGAACGTCTTTTGAAGAAGACGCAGAGTGCAAGTGTGCACAGGGAGAGATTTAAACTTCGTTTACTAGAAGCTTAGGAGGAGTAGCGGTCTTAAATCTCGAGAGGAGTAAGTTGGAAAAAAAAAACTTCTAAGTTCTGAAAGATTGACATTTGAAAGACGAACAAGTACAGAAGGTTGAGTGGGAGAAACCCTTCGAAAAATAGATTTGAAGGTTGGATATGATCGAGGGTCGAGATCCATTTGGGAGGAGACGAAGTCTTCTAAATCGTCAGATCCCAGAGAAGTAGCGCACTGGTTAGCGCAAAGGTTCATCGAAATTTCTCAAGGTTAAGAAATTGACAGAAGCAAAGTGGAATTCGTGAAACTACGAATCGCGAAATCCTAAATTCATCAAGACCGTTCATTGAAGGGATACGTGGCAAGAGAGAAACACATCGCTGACTTGCAGGGAGAAAAAGGTCAAAGGTTGGAGTCGTGAAGAATTCATGAAATCCAATCCCATGAAGTGATCGTGGTCGTTCATCGAGGAAGGACACGCGGTGACTGATTTAGTGTTTTGCAAATTTGTGAATCAGGAATTTGGAGGTAGAAGAGTTGAGAAAACCCACGAAATCATGAAACACAAAATCACGATTAAATCATAGCCGTTGGCTGGAGAGTCAGTGTGGATCATTGATTTGGTGTTCCGAAATTTTGTAATTTCAGATATCGGGAGTTTGAAGAACAGAGAGTCAATTTACTTGTATTTCCGATATGTGAAATCACGACGCGCCTTTCCAGTTAGGTGTGTGGTCACAAGACGTGGTCACATGGAGGAGACTGGTGTTTTAGTGCCTGAGTACGTAGGTGAAAGTTTGCAAAGACCCGTGGTTACTGTGTGAAAGGTTCCAGTAGGGAATCAAAGGTTGTTTTCATTTAGTCTTGAGAATATCATAAGACCGGGAGGTTGCGCATCCCTTGTGGAGAAGGGGGGTTTTCACTAAGTGGTATCAGAGCCTGAAAAATATTTGAAGTTGAACTCAATGTGTTAGGAACAATTGAAACGATGCCACTGAGAGTATGCACCGGACCACCTATAGAAAACCGTGTTGTAGGAAGAGAAGTAAGACAACTTCACGCAAGGTTGGAAGTGATGGAAGCAATAAAAAGGAGAGCACTTTCCACTGAAGATGTCAGTGATGCAGAAAGTGAAGAAATAGAAGTTGAAGAAATTATAGGGGAAGATGCAGCTGAAGAATGCTTACTGAACGTTGTTGTGAAGTTGGGATCTAGAGAAAAGATGGATGTCCCAATGTATGAAGGTAACTTGGATGCCGAAGAGTTATTGGACTGGATAAGGTCCCTAGACAAGTATTTAGACTATGAAGATGTCGAGGAAGGAAGGAAGATGAGACATGTTGTCACGAGATTAAGAGGACATGCAACACTGCGGTGGGATGAACTGCAGGCAGAAACAAGGAGCAAAGGAAAACCGAAGATATATAATTGGGACAGGATGGTGTCCAAATTTAAGGCTAAATTCATACTGAGGGATTACCAGATAGATCTGTTCAAAAAATTGCAGAACTTGAGACAGAGGGGTATGATAGTGAAAGAGTACACAGAAGAATTTTATAGATTGAATATTAGGACTGGACAAAGGGAGAAGGATGATGAAAAGGTTTCCAGGTATATAAATGCTTTGAGGTATGAAATTCAGGATGAAATCAACATGATGACTATGAGAACAGTAGAAGATACTTATCAGGTTGCACTAAAGGCAGAAGAAAAGTTGGCCAGAAACTAGAGCCAGCGGAATAGAAGCAGAGGTTTAAATAGAGGTAAGGGAGTTGTCTATGACAAGGAATTGAAAGTTAAGAATGAGAATGAAAAATCATATGGTCGCTTTGAATGAGGAGGAGGTTCTCAAAGAAGACTGTTTGGTGGGAGAAATTATTTCCCTCGAGGAAGAGGAAGAAGTAGAGGAGGTGGAGTTAAATGTTACGCCTGTGGAAAGACATGACATATGTCTTGGGAATGCCTCGAGAGAAAGAAAGAAGGAGGAGGAGAGGCACATATATCTGAAGCCCAGAAGAATGTGGAAGCAGAGGCAGTAGAAGGAGGACAAAATCTTATGATGAGGAAAGTTCTTATAAAGCCAGAGAAAGAAATAAAAGACTCAGTTCAATGAACAAGGTTGTTCAGGACTGCTTGTAAGACAAAGGACAAAGTTTGCAAGATGATTATAGACAGTGGGAGCACTGATAATTTAGTATCATCAGAGATGGTGGATAAGCTGAAGCTGGATAGAACTGCACACCCAATTCCATACAAAGTATCGTGGTTGCATAAAGGACATCAAGTAATGGTAAGTCAACAATGCAAAGTTGAATTTAAAATATGAGGCTATAAAGATGAGATTTTGTGTGATGTAATTCCCATGGATGTTTGTCATATTTTGTTGGGAAGACCATGGAAGTTTGATAGGAATGTTATTCATGATGGGAGAAAAAATACTTATACTCTAGAAAAAAATGGTAGAACTCACATGTTATTGCCAATAGAAGAGAATAAAGAAAAGGAGGGAGCCAGTACAAGAATACTTCTCATGAGTGGGAAGGAATTCTTGAAGGAGGTCAAGAAAAATCAGGAAATGCAATTTGTTGTAGTAAGGAAACCAAGGGTCATCCTGACCAATAATTCTATGGATTATTTACCTGAATAAATCCAAGAATTGTTGGAGAATTTTGCTGACATAGTAGTGGATGAGTTGCCTCACTCATTGCCACCTATTAGGAGTATTAGTCACCATATTGACTTGATTCCAGAAGCCAGTTTACCAAATAAAGAAGCGTATAGGTTGACACCTTGAGAGAATGAAGAAGTTAAGAATCAAGTTCAGGAGTTGTTGGATAAAGGTTTATTCAGGGAAATTCTAAGCCCATGTGCAGTACCAATTGTATTAAGTCCAAAGAAGGAGGGAGGATGGAGAATGTGTACAGATTCTAGAGCCATCAACAAGATAATCATCAGGTATATATTTCCTTTACCTAGGATGGATGACTTGATGGATTTCTTAAGTGGAGCAAGTTATTTTTCAAAAATAGACTTGAAGAGTGGATATCATCAGATAAGAATGAGAGAGGGAGATGAATGGAAAACAACATTCAAGACAAATGAAGGTTTATATGAATGGCTAGTCATGCCATTTGGATTGAAAAATGCTCCAAGTACATTTACGAGGTTAATGAATGAAGTACTGAAAGACTTCATAGGTAAATTTTTCATTGTATATCTAGATGATATATTAATTTTCAACAAGACAAAGGAAGAACATTTAAAGCACTTGACATCAATGATGAGGAAATTGCAACAAGAAAAGTTATTAATAAACTTGAACAAAAGTTCTTTTATGAAGACAGAACTCATATATTTGGGTTTTGTGATCTCTTCAAATGAATTGAAGATGGATCCGAAAAATATGAGAGCAATCAGAGAATGGCCGTCACCTAGAAGCATATTTGAGGTGAGAAGTTTTCATGGTTTAGCAAGTTTTTATCGAAAGTTTTTCAAATATTTTAGTGGTATATGTGCACCTATGATGGACACTGTAAAGAAGAAACATAATTCTTTTAATTAGACAGAGGAGGCTGAGAAAAGCTTCAGAGTGTTGAAAAAGAAGATAACAGAACAACTAGTTATGGTTTTACCAGATTTCAGAAAGACATTTCAGGTGAGGTGTGATGCAAGTGGGATAGCCATTGGAGCATTTTTTAGTCAAGATAATAGGCTAGTTGCTTATTTCAGCGAGAAGTTGAATGACACTAAGGAAAAATATTCTACATATGACAAGATGTTTTATGCAGTGATTCAAGCTTTGAAAAAATGGAGACATTATTTAATTCCAAAAGAGTTTGTCTTGCATAGTGATAATCATGCTTTGTAATTTATTACTAGACAAGAGAAGTTGAATCAGAGACATGTTAAATGGGTAGAATTCATGCATAATTTTACTTTTTTCATTAAATATATTTCTGGAAGTGCTAACAAAGTTGTAGATGCTCTGAGCGGGAGAAGTTTGGTTGTACAGGATTTTCAAGTGAAGACCTTAGGGTTTGAGCACCTTAAGGAAATGTATCAGGAAGATTCAGATTTTAAGGAGGCTTATGAAGCATATGGAAATCCTTTGTTGAGGGATAACAATTCATGGTCAAAATATTTGATTCAGGATGGATTGTTGTTTAAGGGAAGCCACTTGTGCATACCAAGATGTTCAATGAGAGATAATCTGTTGAAAGAAAAACATAGTGGAGGTCTGGCCGGGCATTTTGTTCATGACAAAACATTTGCACAACTGAGTAGTTTGTATTATTGGCTAGGTATGAGGGCAGATGTGAATAAATTTGTAGACCGATGTAAGATTTTTCAACATGTAAAAGGGAAGAAACATAATACTAGTTTGTATCAGCCATTGCCTATTCCAGAAAAGCCTTCGGATGCAATTAGTATGGATTTTGTATTGGGATTACCTAGAACCCAGAAGGGGAGTGATTCCATATTTGTTGTGGTCGATAGATTTTCCAAAATGGAACATTTCATTCCATGCCAGAAGACAAATGATGCTACACACATAGCCAATTTGTTTTTCAGAGAAGTTGTGAGGTTACATGGATTTCCCAGGAGCATAATTTCAGACAGGGATACTAAGTTTGTGGGACACTTTTGGAGGACTCTATGGAAGAGGCTGGAAACTATTTTTTCTTTTAGTTCAGCATATCACCCTCATACAGATGGACAGACTGAAGTGGTGAATAGGAGTCTGGGAAATTTGTTAAGGAGTTTAGTAACTGAACAAGGTCGTCAGTGGGACCATATTCTGGCACAGGCAAAATTTTCATTTAACAATTTAGTTAATAGAAGCACTGGAAAAATTCCATTTGAGATAGTATATGGAAGATAGCCAAGAGGAGTTGCAGAATTGAGAGAGTTGAAACAAGATGAATTCAGGAGCGCTGGAGCAGAAGATTTTGCTACAAAAATGCAAAGACTTCATGATCAAGTTAAGAGGAAGATACAGGATAGTAATCAAAAGTATAAGGACAGAGTTGATTAGAGAAGAAGTGAAGTTAAATTTGAAGTAGGAAATGAAGTTTTGGCTCATTTAAGGAAGGAAAGTTTCCCCAGAGGAACATATAATAAGTTGAAGATGAAAAATATAGGACCATGCAAGATCCTTAGAAAATTTGAAGCAAATTTATGAGTTTGAGTTGCTGGATAATGTTGGGATATCACCGATATTCAATGTTGCATATCTATATCCTTATAACAGAGATGAAACATGAGAATTGGATAATCAAGAAGAGATTAAGTGGGAAGAACATATGCCTATAGTAGAAAAACCTCAGATGGAGAAAATTTTAGAATAGAGGATTGAAAGGAAAACTAGAAGAAAGATGTATCCAAAATATTTGGTGAAGTGGAAGGATCACCCAGTGGAAGATTCAAGTTGGGTAATTGAACCTGATATTTTGAAGCATGGCAGAACAGTGCGAGAGTTCATGGACAGGAGTCCATGAATATTTTGGACAGAGGAGTATGATGCAGGAGCATCATAGTCACATCAAAGAGGAGCAGACGTGGAATCAGAATCGACGCCTCAACACATCGAAGGGGCCTAACCGACACTTCAACCAACTTAGTGGCTATGGCATTTTTTGTTTTGATCGTTAATTAAATGTAATAGTCTGTAAATTCGGGCCACCATTTGAAATGACGACACCTAATGTAAATATTTACACGACTGTAAATCCTTACACGACTGCAAATAGATTACATGTGTGGGATCTTAGTTTGATTAGTCATTAGGTTGCATTAAATTAGTAGGTAACCACCTAAGCAAGAAGCAGTAGTATTTAGATAGGAGGATAGAGAGCGAAGAAGTGTTGAGTCCTCAGACAAGTTTTCTTGTAATCGTGTAGAGGGAAACCGACTGTAATTTCATTTTCTGTTGAATGAATAGAAACAAGAAAAGTGACCCACATACACAGTGTGATGTTGTTATAGTTTTGACTGAGTTATCATGTTTGTAAGTGAATGATGTTCATAGTGTATGGATGAGTAGTTGAATGAGTTTCAATTATTTCTCTTCCGCAAGATATGCAAGGAGTGCATTCAGAGTGCAAGGAGTGTGTGTGAAGAAGTCTTTTTCAACTTAAAAGCTCAGAAGAGATAATGGGAAGATTTCGTATGCAGAATGCTCATATTGAGCGCAAGGAGTGAACATAAGAACAAACTTGTGTTAAAGTTTGAATGATTAGGAGATTGAGCACAGAGTGTGCCAGGAGGGCGTCATAACGTCTTTTGAAAAAGACGCAAAGTGAAAGTGTGCACAGGGAGAGATTTAATCTTCATTTACTAGAAGCTCAGGAGGAGTAGCGGTATTAAATCTCGAGAGGGGTAACTTAGAAAAAAAAAACTTATAAGTTCTGAAGGATTGACGTTTGAAAGATGAACAAGTACATAATGTTGAGCGGGAGAAACCATTCAGAAAATAAATTTGAAGGTTGGATAAGATCAAGGGTTGAGATCCATTTGGGAGGAGCCAAAGTCTTCTAAATCATCAGATCTCGGAGAAGTAGCGCTCTAGTTAGCGCGAAGGTTCATCGCAATTTCGCAAGGTTAAGAAATTAACAGAAGCAGAGTGAAATTCGCGAAACTCCGAATCGTGAAATCCTGAAGTCATCAGGACCATTCGTTGAAGGGATACGTGAAAAGACAATAGTGTTTCATTGACTTGCAGGGAGAAAAAGGTCAAAGGTTGGAGTTGTGAAGAATTCACGAAATCCAATTCTGCGAAGTGATCATGGTCATTCATCGAGGAAGGACACGTGACAACTGAT
>JASDQU010010016.1:171400-184598 GCA_032191745.1 Picea mariana | reverse complement strand
TGGGATGTGCACAGGTGTATGAGCATGTACATATTCTACAGTTGTGGGTATGATCTCTTGAGACTCATCAATTAACTGATGGTTAGAATACTCTTCAACAATATACTTCTGACCAGGCTTAGAAAAAGACAAGACATGATTGCAGATAAAACCAAATATGTCTTGAATGCAATTTGAGCTTGAATACCTAGTCTTTCTAGGCTGCTTTTCCATGCTTCAGGTTCTTCCTCCAGTGGAGTCTTCGAGTTGGCACTTTCTAGAGATGTTTGGAGTCGCCAGGTGAATGATCTCAGCCTTCTTGTGTCTGTTCACTGTCCACCATCAGTGATCAGAGCTGGAGCTTGAGGTGTATTACTGGGAAAAGTTCCCCAGTGGAGTCGCCATTCTGTTAGCGCTCTGTAATTTGCCCAAGGCTGCAAGGCAATCACAGAGGCAACATCAGAACTGCTTCGAGTCCCAGATCTAGCCCTCCAAGACCCAAGGAGGGATCTCTCTATATGATTTAGCTTGGTTTTGACTTCAGATATTAGGCTAGGTAAAAAGAACAATGGGCTTTGTTGTGAAAAGGGTTTATGAATTGGTTGAGACAGTCAACTCCTCCATTGGGCTATGGGGTCTGTAGTTAATAAAATCTGAGATACAACTAGAAACGATGAAGAAATCCTTCACAAGGCGAGATAACACACTCACTGGATCTTTAGTATTTTAAATGATGAATGGAAGAACAAATGAGGAAAATAACTTCAACTAACAAGCACTTAAGAATCTCTTAATTGAAGATATTTAGAAGATGAACATTGAAATCTTTAGAATCGGAAACAGGGTATCAAAGATAAATCCTGTAACATAACGCTATTCATAAAGATTAGCTTCAGAAAACAAGATGATTACAGAGCAAGAAAACATTTACTGAGAAATCACATCACCAGTGAACATGCGCAGGAATCCTGTAAAGAGCCTCTTTCATTAATGGCAGATCTATTAAAAAATGTTACAGCTCGATAGCCACAGGGCGTGAAGATCCAACCCTTTTACATTAAAATCATCTCTATAAATAATACAGATCATCCCAACCAAGTTTCGAGAGTCGGTTCAACCACCTTAGCCAAGAATAGCCACCACTCCCACCAAATTCGGAGTTTTCTGTTATGAGAAATGGACCGTTTTTCTGCGAAACAGGGGTCCTCTCGGACGTGATTTTATCCTCAATGATGACACCTGGGTGAAAAATGAAAGATTTTATTATAGATGGGCATGTTTTGGACAAAACCCTCTTTCGGTTTCACAAAATTCGTCTCCAGCTGGCCGTGACAGCTCCTGCAAAATCGGGACTGAAACTGAAAATGGAAAAACTGGAAAAATAGGCCTTGAAGATGCCTTCTTCTCTCTCTTCTCATGACCCCGTTGCAAAAACTGAAAGAGGTTTTTGTTCCTCAGTCCGTTTTGAGTAAAAACCTCTCTCATATTTTGAAAATTCACCTCCGTTTGCTCAGGATCTCCGTCAGAAGAAGACATGGTAACATAGGAAAAAATTGGCAAACATGAGGGAAAATGGTTTTTTGGCGAGAAAAAATTCCGGACCCCCCCCCCCTCGTTAAATGTAGACCACCCAGGGGGGTCCGAAATTGAACCTGGGCCATGGATTTGGTTGGGAAATTGTGGGCCGTGTATATTTGCTTGGGTTTTAATTTAAATTCCAGACCCCCCCCCCCTTTCGTTAAATTTCGGACTCACGGGGGGGTTTGGAATGTAATATAGTGCGTTGATTATTTTGGTCGTGAGCTGGAATGGTTTTAATACACGAAATGTGTGTGGGGTATAGTGTAGTGGGGTCTAGTGTAGTGGGAAGTGACGTGGGAGATGGGTAGTGGAGGTAGGTGGTGTAGGAATAATGGCAAGTGACGTAGGTATTACGTAGGGGAATGGGGCGTGGGGTGTAACTGTTCCACGGATGGTCTTTTGCCAATTTCCAGATGCTTATTATCAACATGGCATGCACTCTTTGGTTTCAAAATGAGCTTGTCTCGACTGAATGCCTTTCATAGACGTGCTAGACATCGTTTAGCAATCATTGTCTGTTGTATCAGTACCACGCTTCACTTCCAAAAAACGCAAGTACATAACGTAAAGGCCCTTTGCATGCAGCAACTCCTTCGACTTAATGCTCACCATCGACAACACCATTTGCAGCATTAATATGCACCAATTTGAATCAGAATAAATTCAGTTCGTTGTGGGTTATTTTGCAAAGTAAAATGAACAAGAGCCCTTCCCTGTTTCGAGGCCAGCACATAAAAGAACCAATGGTTGAAATGCCCTTGTTTTCAACACCCGTGACTTTAACTGAAACAACATCAGGATGATCGGTTTCAAAAAGTAGTGTAACAGGACCACGGGCTTGAAGGAAAAGATTGCCCAGATCATCAAGATATGTTATATTTTAGGTGTCGATGAGTTCCTACATAAATCTTAGCAACACGAAAGGGGAAATATTCGGTCTCAATTCTAAACTGAGATATCTCAGCAACCCGCACACAAGCAGCAATTTCAACTCTCCCTGTCGTGTGGCCTTTAGCTTCAATGCAGCCAATAGTGTTTCCTTTTGAAGTTTTGACACAACCACCCATAATACTGATGGAATCGCCATCAGTGGAATTACCTTTTAAAACAGAATAGATGATGTGTCCTTTGTGACTTGTTGAGATCCTACGAAAAGATGATTCAGTCCATTCAGGTAACACATTTGACGCGGTATAAAATGGAGGTAGCAGCCATGTGAGGGGCACACCAAGTGCCAGAGGTAGATCAGGACCAACCGAAATCGTATCAAACACACTATAGGATACAGGCTGTAAATTGTTTCCTGTTGAACTGAAGTCACATGAAAATGAAATTCCAATGGTAATTCTACCAGTAGAACTTCCAATAACTCTCATTGAAAAACCACATCACCCAGATCCGCGTAATCAAGCAAATGTTGCCCCTTGATTGTGCCTGGTCTATAAAGCACTGATGGCGAATACTTATAGCTCGGACAAGGCCACAAAGCAAGCATAAGTTTTAGCTAGAGAATAAGAGCCAAGGTCAAAACTTTGACGCATAACCGTGAGTAACCATTACTGCAACAAGCATTTCCTGATGGTATCCGTTTCATTTCTAGAATGGGCTTTATGGAACCTACGGATCTCGACCAAAGGAAACTCGCAGACCACAAAGACTGCTGTTGTTGAGCCTTGTATTGACAATGCTGCTTCAAATGGAACTGTTGATCCTGGCATATCGGCAGACTTGGTACCTGGTTTCCTGGAAAAGGAAATTTTGTAGCAGTACTGATTAGATTGTCACTTGTGGGCAAGAGAGGATAGCTTGGCTGAACTATACGTGAATCATCTTTCTCTCCCTCATTTGACGGTTTGTATCCATCCAACCAACTGTAATAGGGCCCATGATTATTGACACCTATAATCTGTTCGACACCTGGGCGCGCAGAGTGACTCGTTTTTATTTTTGAAGTTTTGGGAATGAATCCCACATCCATGAGGAGAAAATACAATTTAATATTGATATATTCCAATAGTTGGCCAGTAGTTTGATGAAGTAAGCCCGAGGTTCGGGCTTTGGGGATTGGTATTAGCACTAACTTTGGTTGTGTGTTCGCCCTTGGTGTTGAATGCATGGAGATTGGCCCTCGACCAATATAACCTTTTGCTGGACATTCTGATAATTTTTAATAAAACTATGCATAAAGGCAATTTTTTAATAAAACTATGCATAAAGGCAAAGGCCAGTTTTTGATAAATTTACCAAAAATAGCTAATAAACCCAATTTTACCTTTACCCACAAGAATAACCATTTTATGCCTTTCAAACCAACCCACAAATTTTCGTCAAAAATGCACCAAACTCGCTTTGAAGGTCGCGCGCAAACCTCCATCTTAGGCTTGGTTAGTGTCAGGTGTTTCAGCCGCCTTCGCCGAGCATCGTGAGAAAACACGTAGTGCCTGAGATAGATATATATTAGTCAGAAGACTGATTCCCATAATTTATGGGATGATAACACAATGTAGACTTCTTCTTCAAGTTCCCTGTTCAGAAAAACGGATTTCACATCCATATCTGTCCATACTGTTCAAGACTCTGCTACACAACTGTCCATAATTTTGACTCATATGTCACTGTACTATCATGAAGTACTACTACAACTGATTAATCTAACATATTGTACTTCTGATAACTGAATGCAGTGAATCTGTCTACTCAAATTCTGCAAGCTGCTCGAAGGACGGTTCTCTAGTCTGTCTCAGCTACCACATAGACTCCCCCTGTCTATTATTCATATTATCTAGGAGTATCTAAGCCGAATGAATCAAAACAATTCCTACTCTGAAGTGTATTCATCATCATCTTCATTAGTAGATTCATCATCTCTATGAGATCTGACTTCTTTCTTTCTATTTGTGAATTCATCTTTCACTACAATGCTTGAAAGTACAATCTCTTGAACCCGTTCCTTATTTACCTGTCCTTATTTTCTTTTAGTTATTGTCCAAACCTTTATGTATCTGACATATTTCTTTTTCTTTATAGAATTTTCTTCATCTCGTTTTATTGCCAATCTTGCGATCTCTAGGACCTGGTCTTTGTTCACCTATTCTTCATGTTTTCTTATGCATACTTTCTTATCTCTGATATCCGTGTTCTCTTTTATGGAAGTATCGATCATGCTTCTATAATCACTAGCTATATGTCCATAGTTATGACATTTGTAACATTCAATTTTACGTGGGGCCACATAAGCATTTCTTGCTTGAACATTTCTTCTATAATCCATGCAATTTGATGCAGGAGCATCGTAGTCACATCAAAGAGGAGGACATGGAATTAGAATTGACACCTCAACACATCGAAAGAGCCAAACCAACCCTTCAACCATCTTAGTGGCGATGGAGTTTTTTTGTTTTGATCGTTAATTAAATGTAATAGTCTGTAAAGTCGGGCAACCATTTGAAATGACGGAATCGAATGTAAATCCTTACATGACTGTAAATAGATTACATGTGTGGGATATTAGTTTTATTAGTCATTAGGTTGCACTAAATTAGTAGCTAACCGCCTAAGAAAGAAGCAGTAGTATTTAGATAGGAGGATAGAGAGCGAAGAAGCGTTGGGTCCTCAGACAAGTTTTCTTGTAATCATGTAGAGGGAAACTGACTGTAATTTCATTTTCTGTTGAATGAATAGAACCAAGAAAATTGACCCACGTACACAGTGTGATGTTGTTATAGTTCTGAATGAGTTATCATGTTTGTAAGTGAATGGTGTTCATATTGTATGAATGAGTAGTTGAATGAGTTTCAATTGTTTCTCTTCCGCAAGATATGCAAGAAGTGCATTCAGAGCGCAAGGAGTGTGTGTGAAGAAGTCTTTTTCAACTTAAAATATCAAAAGATATAATGGGAAGATTTCGTATGCAAAATGCTCATATTGAGTGCAAGGAGTGTGCATAAGAACAAACTTGTGTTAAAGTTTGAATGCTTAGGACATTGAGCACAGAGTATGTCAGGAGGGTGTGAGAACGTCTTTTGAAGAAGACGCAGAGTGCAAGTGTGCGCAGGGAGAGATTTAAACTTCGTTTACTAGAAGCTTAGGAGGAGTAGCGGTCTTAAATCTTGAGAGGAGTAACTTGGAAAAAAAAAACTTCTAAGTTCTAAAGGATTGACGTTCGAAAGACGAACAAGTACAAAAGGTTGAGTGGGAGAAGCCCTTCGAAAAATAAATTTGAAGGTTGGATACGATCGAGGGTTGAGATCCATTTGGGAGGAGCCAAAGTCTTCTAAACTGTCAGATCTCAGAGAAGTAGCACACTGGTTAGCGCGAAGGTTCATCGAAATTTCACAAGGTTAAGAAATTGACAGAAGCAGAGTGGAATTTGTGAAACTCCGAATCGTGAAATCCTGAAGTCATCAAGACCGTTCATTGAAGGGATACATGGAAAGAGAGCAGTGTTTCGCTGACTTGTAGGGAGAAAAAGGTCAAAGGTTGGAGTCATGAAGAATTCACGAAATCCAATTTCATGAAGTGATCATGGTGGTTCATCGAGGAAGGACATGTGGCGACTGATTTAGTGTTTCGCAAATTCGTGAATCGGGAAGTTGGAGGTAGAAGAGCTGAGAAAACCCACGAAATCGCGAAACACAAAATCACGATTAAATCATAGCCGTTGGCTGGAGAGTCAGTGTGGATCGTTGATTTGGCGTTTCGAAATTTCTCAATTTCAGATATCGGGAGTTTGAAGAACAGAGAGTCAATTTACTTGTATTTCTGATATGCGAAATCATGACGTGCCTTTCCAGTTAGGCGTGTGGTCACAAGACGTGGTCACATGGAGGATACTGGTGTTTTAGCGCCTGAGTATGCAGGTGAAAGTTTGCAAAGACCCATGGTTACTATGTGAAAGGTTCCAATAGGGAATCAAAGGTTGTTTTCTTTTAGTCTTGAGAAGATCCTAAGACCGGGAGGTCGCACATCCCTTGTGGAGAAGGGGGGTTTTCACTAAGTGGTATCAGATCCTGAAAAAGATTTGAAGTTGAACTCAATGTGTTAGGAACAGTTGAAATGATGCTGCTGAGAGTATGCACCGGACCACCTATAGAAAACTGTGTTGTAGGAAGAGAAGTAAGAGAACTTCATGCAAGGTTGGAAGCGATGGAAGCAATACAAAGGAGAACACTTGCCACTAAAGATGTCAGTGATGCAGAAAGTGAAGAAATAGAAGTTGAAGAAATTATAGGGGAAGATGCAGCTGAAGAATGCTTACTGAAAGCTGTTGTGAAGTTGGGAGCTAGAGAAAAGATGGACGTCCCAATGTATGAAGGTAACTCGGATGCCGAAGAGTTATTGGACTGGATAAGGTCCCTAGACAAGTATTTCAACTATGAATATGTCGAGGAAGGAAGGAAGGTGAGACATGTTGTCACGAGATTAAGAGGACATGCAACACTGTGGTGGGATGAACTGCAGGCAGAAACAAGAAGCAAAGGAAAACCGAAGATAAAGATTTGGGACAGGATGGTGTCCAAATTGAAGGCTAAATTCATATCGAGGGATTACCAGATAGATCTGTTCAAAAAATTGTAGAACCTGAGATAGAGGGGTATGACAGTGAAAGAGTACACATAAGAATTTTATAGGTTGAATATTAGGACTGGACAAAGGGAGAAGGATGATGAAAATGTTTCCAGGTATATAAATTCTTTGAGGTATGAAATTCAGGATGAAATCAACATGATGACTGTGAGAACAGTAGAAGATGCTTATCAGGTTGCACTGAAGGCAGAAGAAAAGATGGCCAGAAACTAGAGCCAGCGGAACAAAAGCAAAGGTTTAAATAGAGGTAAGGGAGTTTTCTATGACAAGGAACCGAAAGCTAAGAATGAGAATGATAAATTATATGGTCACTTTGAATGAGGAGGAGGTTCTCAAAGAAGACTGTTTTGTGGGAGAAATTATTTCCCTCGAGGAAGAGGAAGAAGTAGAGGAGGTGGAGTTAAATGTTACGCATGTGGAAAGACATGAAATATGTCTTGGGAATGCCTCGAGAGAAATAAAGAAGGAGGAGGACAGGCACATATTTCTGAAGCCCAGAAGAATGTGGAAGCAGAGGCAGTAGGAGGAGAAAATCTTATGATGAGGAAAGTTCTTCTAAATCCAGAGAAAGAAATAAAAGACTCAGTTCAACGAACAAGGTTGTTCAGGACTGCTTGTAAGACAAAGGACAAAGTTTGCAAGATGATTATAGATAGTGGGAGCATTGATAATTTAGTATCAATAGATATGGTGGATAAGCTGAAGCTGGATAGAACTGCACACCCAAGTCCATAAAAAGTATCGTGGCTGCAGAAAGGACATCAAGTAATGGTAAGTCAACAATGCAAAGCTAAATTTAAAATATGAGGCTATAAAGATGATATTCCGTGTGATGTAATTCCCATGGATGTTTGTCATATTTTGTTGGGAAGACCATGGAAGCTTGATAGGAATGTTATTCATGATGGGAGAAAAAATACTTATACTCTAGAAAAAAAATGGTAGAAATCACATGTTATTTCCAATAGAAGAGAATAAAGAAAAGGAGGAAGCCAGTACAAGAATACTTCTCATGAGTGGGAAGGAATTCTTGAAGGAGGTCAAGAAAGATCAGGAAATGCAATTTGTTGTAGTAAGGAAACCAAGGTTCATCCTTACCAATACTTTTGTGGATGATTTAGCTGAATAAATCCAAGAATTGTTGGAGAATTTTGCTGACATAGTAGTGGATGAGTTACCTCACTCATTGCCACCTATTAGGAGTATTAGTCACCATATTGACTTGATTCTAGAAGCCAGTTTACCAAATAAAGCAGCGTATAGGTTGACACCTCGAGATAATGAAGAAGTTAAGAATCAAGTTCAGGAGTTGTTGGATAAAGGTTTATTCAGGGAAATTCTAAGCCCATGTGTAGTACCAACTGTATTAAGTCCAAAGAAGGACAGGGGATGGAGAATGTGTACAGATTCTAGAGCCATCAACAAGATAATCATCAGGTATATATTTCCTTTACCTAGGATGGATGACTTGATGGATTTCTTAAGTGGAGCAAGCTATTTTTCAAAAATAGACTTGAAGAGTGGATATCATCAGATAAGAATGAGAGAGGGAGATGAATGGAAAACAACATTAAATACAAATGAAGGTTTATATGAATGGCTAGTCATGCCATTTGGATTGAAAAATGCTCCAAGTACATTTACGAGGTTAATGAATGAAGTACTGAAAGACTTCATAGGTAAATTTGTCATTGTATATCTAGATGATATATTAATTTTCAACAAGACAAATGAAGAACATTTAAAGCACTTGACATCAATGATGAGGAAATTGCAACAAGAAAAGTTGTTAATAAACTTGAAGAAAAGTTCTTTTATGAATTCATAACTCATATATTTGGGTTTTGTGATCTATTCAAATGAATTGAAGATGGATCCGAAAAAGATGAGAGCAATCAGAGAATGGTCGTCACCTAGAAGCGTATTTGAGGTGAGAAGTTTTCATGGTTTAGCAAGTTTTTATCGAAAGTTTATTAGAAATTTTAGTGGTATATGTGCACCTATGATGGACACCGTAAAGAAGAAACATAATTCTTTTAATTGGACAGAGGAGGCTGAGAAAAGCTTCAAAGTGTTGAAAAAGAAGATAACAGAACAACCAGTTATGGTTTTACCAGATTTCGGAAAGACATTTCAGGTGAGGTGTGATGCAAGTGGGATAACCATTGGAGCATTTTTGAGTCAAGATAATAGACCAGTTGCTTATTTCAGCAAGAAGTTGAATGACACTAAGGAAAAATATTCTACATATGACAAGACGTTTTATGCAGTGATTCAATCTTTGAAAAAATGGAGACATTATTTAATTCCAAAAGAGTTTGTCATGTATAGTGATAATCATGCTTTGCAATTTATTACTAGACAAGAGAAGTTGAATCAGAGACATGCTAAATGGGTAGAATTCATGCATAATTTTACTTTTTTCATTAAATATATTTCTGGAAGTGCTAACAAAGTTGAAGATGCTCTGAGCGGGAGAAGTTTGGTTGTACAGTATTTTCAAGTGAAGACCTTAGGGTTTGAGCACCTTAAGGAAATGTATCAGGAAGATTCAGATTTTAAGGAGGCTTATGAAGCATATGGAAATCCTTTGTTGAGGGATAACAATTCATGGTCAAAATATTTGATTCAGGATGGATTGTTGTTTAAGGGAAGCCAATTGTGCATACCAAGATGTTCAATGAGAGATAATCTGTTGAAAGAAAAACATAGTGGAGGTCTAGCCAGGCATTTTGTTCATGACAAAACATTTGCACAACTGAGTAGTTTGTATTATTGGCCAGGTATGAGGGAAGATGTGAATAAATTTGTAGACCGATGTAAGATTTTTCAACTTGTAAAAGGGAAGAAACATAATACTGGTTTGTATCAGCCATTGCCTATTCCAGAAAAGCCTTGGGATGAAATTAGTATGGATTTTGTATTGGGATTACCTAGAACCCAGAAGGGGAGTGATTCCATATTTGTTGTGGTCGATAGATTTTCCAAAATGGCAGATTTCATTCCATGCCAGAAGACAAATGATGCTACACACATAGCCAATTTTTTTTCCAGAGAAGTTGTGAGGTTACATGGATTGCCCAGGAGCATAGTTTCAGACAAGGATACTAAGTTTGTGGGACACTTTTGGAGGACTCTATGGAAGAGGCTGGAAACTAATTTTTCTTTTAGTTCAGCATATCACCCTCAGAAAGACGAACAGACTGAAGTGGTGAATAGGAGTCTGGGAAATTTGTTAAGGAGTTTAGTAACTAAACAAGGTCGTTAGTAGGATCAGATTCTGGCACAGGCAAAATTTTCATTTAACAATTCAGTTAATAAAAGAACTAGAAAAATTCCATTTGAGATAGTATATGGAAGACAGCCAAGAGGAGTTGCAGAATTTAAAGAGTTGTAACAAGATGAATTCAGGAGCGTTGGAGCAGAAGATTTTGCTACAAAAATGCAAAGAATTCATGATCGAGTTAAGAGGAAGATACATGATAGTAATCAAAAGTATAAGGACAGAGTTGATTAGAGAAGAAGGGAAGTTAAATTTGAAGTAGGAGATGATGTTTTGGCTCATTTAAGGAAGGAAAGGTTCCCCAGAGGAACATATAATAAGTTGAAGCTGAAAAATATAGGACCATACAAGATCCTTAGAAAATTTGAAGCAAATGCTTATGAGATTGAGTTGCCACACAATGTTGGGATATCATCGATATTCAACGTTGCATATATATATCCTTATAACAGAGATGAAACATGAGAATTGGATAATCAGGAAGAGATTAAGTGGGAATAACATATGCCTATAGTATAAAAATCTCAGATGGAGAAAATTTTAGAACAGAGGATTGAAAGGAAAACCAGAAGAAAGATGTATCCAAAATATTTGGTGAAGTGGAAGGATCACCCAGTGGAAGATTCAAGTTGGGTAATTGAACCTGATATTTTGAAGCATGGCAGAATAGTGCGAGAGCTCATGGATAGGAGTCCATGAATATTTTTGACAGAGGAGTATGATACAGGAGAATCACAGTCACATCAAAGAGGAGCAGACATGGAATCAGAATCGACGCCTCAACACATCGAAGGAGCCGAACCGACCCTTCAACCAACTTAGTGGCGATGGCGTTTTTTGTTTTGATTGTTAATTAAATGTAATAGTCTGTAAATTCGGGCCACCATTTAAAATGACGACACCTAATGTAAATCTTTACACGACTGTAAATCCTTACACGACTGTAAATAGATTACATGTGTGGGATCTTAGTTTGATTAGTCATTAGGTTGCATTAAATTAGTAGGTAACCGCCTAAGCAAGAAGAAGTAGTATTTAGATAGAAGGATAGAGAGCGAAGAAGTGCTAAGTCCCCAGACAAGTTTTCTTGTAATCGTGTAGAGGGAAACCGACTATAATTTCATTTTCTGTTGAATGAATAGAAACAAGAAAATTGACCCACATACACCGTGTGATGTTGTTATAGTTCTGACTAAGTTATCATGTTTGTAAGTGAATGATGTTCATAGTGTATGAATGAGTAGTTGAATGAGTTTCAATTGTTTCTGTTCCGCAAGATGTGTAAGGAGTGCATTCAGAGCGCAAGGAGTGTGTGTGAAGAAGTCTTTTTCAACTTAAAAGCTCAGAAGAGATAACGGGAAGATTTCATATGCAGAATGCTCATATTGAGCGCAAGGAGTGTGCATAAGAACAAAATTGTGTTAAAGTTTGAATGCTCAGGAGATTGAGCACAGAGTATGCCAGGAGGGCATCAGAACGTCTTTTGAAGAAGACGCAGAGTGAAAGTGTGCACAGGGAGAGATTTAATCTTCGTTTACTAGAATCTCAAGAGGAGTAGCGATCTTAAATCTCGAGAGGGGTAACTTAGAAAAAAAAACTTCTAAATTCTGAAGGATTGACATTCAAAAGACGAACAAGTACAGAATGTTGAGCGGGAGAAACCCTTCAAAAAATAAATTTGAAGGTTGGGTAAGATCGAGGGTCGAGATCCATTTGGGAGGAGCCGAAGTCTTCAAAATCGCCAGATATCAAAGAAGTAGTGCTCTAGTTAGCGCGAAGGTTCATTGCAATTTCGCAAGGTTAAGAAATTGACAGAAGCAGAGTGGAATTCGTGAAACTCTGAATCGCGAAACCCTGAAGTCATTAGGACCATTCGTTGAAGGGATACGTGAAAAGAGAGAAGTGTTTCGCTGACTTGTAGGGAGAAAAAGGTCAAAGGTTGGAGTTGTGAAGAATTCATGAAATCCAATTCTGCAAAGTGATCATGGTCGTTCATCGAGGAAGGACATGCGACGACTGATTTAGTGTTTCACAAATTCGTGAATCGGGAAGTTGGAGGTATAAGAGTTGAGAAAACCCATGAAATTGCGAAATGAGAAATCACGATTAAATCATAGCCGTTGGCTGGAGAGTCAGTGTGGACCATTGATTTGGTGTTCCGAAATTTTGCAATTTCAGATATTAAGAGTTTGAACAACAAAGAGTCGATTTACTCGTATTTTCGATATGTGAAATCACAACGCACCTTTCCAGTTAAGCATGTGGTCACAAGACGTGGTCACATGGAGGAGACTGGTGTTTTAACACCTAAGTACGTGGGTGAAAGTTTTCAAAGACCTTTGGTTACTATGTGAAATGTTCCAGCAGGGAATCAAAGGTTGTTTTCGTTCAGTCTTGAGAAGATCCTAAGACCGGGACGTCGTGTATCCCTTGTGGAGAAGGGGGGTTTGCACCACAATCTGCAACCTTATGTCCAAAATTAGTACAATAAAAACAATGACCATAAAAGAAATTTGCATACCTGGGAGTGAATGATCTTCTTTGTGGTGTAGTCCTTATGAATTTCTGCCTTAATTGATCATGATCATGATTGAAGCTTCTTTGTGGCTTGAACATGGATGGTCTTCTTGAAGATGTATCTTCAATAGTTTTCTTAGATTCTGGTTGATCATGATTCCTTCCTTTGAGTACTTCTATAGAATTCTTTCTATTTTCTTCATTCTTCTTTTCTAACAACCTAGAGTACTTCCCTTCATTCTGTTTAACTTA
>JASDQU010010016.1:143008-165209 GCA_032191745.1 Picea mariana | reverse complement strand
TTCCCAATTGATTATTATTGTTTTTATAAACACCTTCATTGAATTCCTATAATGCATTATTTGCATATGAAGCACATATTCCAAATCAAATCTACTATGTGAAGGATGGTTTCCATGCCTTTGACATACTTCAACACACATTACTGAATAAGACTGAATGGATTGAATGGTTGATATGCATATTACTGAGTCCTCATTTTGAAAGCATTCATATGACTTAATTTTCATTTTTATTCTTTTTTGTAGAAAGAAGAAGAGTAAAACAAAAGTGTTTCCACACTAGAACCAACACTTGTAATACTTATGCTTGTCACACAAAAAGAAACCACAAGAAGAAACTTCCACTTAGACATGTTTAATAAAAAGAAGACTTTGCCACATAGTTAAGGAAAATCAATGCAAGTTTTCATGACGACATGCAACATCTTCAGTTGGGGGGAATGTTGGGTCACCAAATAACACCTTTTTACCAACCTTTTACTTCACTTTTAACCATATTCCACTTTCCCACAACCTTACATTAAGACCATTTTCATGATTACATATGGGTTTAGACCTATTATTTTCCAAAGAATTCAATTTAGTATTTTGAGTGAGTTTATGATTAAATATTGGAAAAATAACATGTTTTCACTTATATATCAAAGTGGGATGAGTTCTATGATGTTTATATGTGTATTTGAAGGCTCCAACCAAGTTGTATTGGACCATCAAGCCTCAAATTTAATTTATGTCAAAGCGTCAAATTTAATTTATGTCAAAGCATTTATTTCTTACATGTGTTATTTAAACTTTATTTTCAGCCCGTAACCTCATTAAGTTGACAGAGTACTACAAGGAGCATACAATGCATACTTCACCTTGCAACCTGATTTTCCGCCAGTGGAATTGTGACTAGTAAGGGTTGACAAAATTAAAATTTGATTGAGTTTGATTATATTAGGTTTAGTTTCATACTCCTACATATATTTTTAAAGCATCATCACAAGCTTACAATCATCCCTGGTTAATAATTTAATGAAAGAAATGTAAGTAATTGAATTGCCCGACATTTTTACTATTTCCCCCAAACTTCAGATTGCAATAACTTTCTCATACGGAGTCCGTTTGAGATGAAACAAGAAAAGTTGGAAAGATCTCGATGAGATCTACGTCAAAGAGGCATTTTCATAAGCATTTGAGGATATCAGAGGTTTGGTCATTTTTGGATTTTGTAGCCAATGACTTCAAAAAATTTCTTAAGAACATCAGATCATTAAAACATGCTTCTAATACTTAACCTGGTTTTTGAATCATTGAAATTGAACATTAAACAAATAATTTATGAAAGAAACATTGATGGGTAGTCCAAGGTGCACCACTTCCCGACAAGTAAAATGTGCATTTCATTTTAATCATTTTCCTTGGATTTGTTCCATTAAGCACTATTTGTGAATTTTTGCATATGTATCATATGAAGAAAGATTGATCACCTCTATTCTTCAATAAGTCTCATGTTTTATTGCAGGTCAATGCTAAGTCTTTTTTGCAGGTTCCAGAATGATGAAGAAGACCAATTTATGCACTAGTGATTTTCAAAGACCACATACTCTTGAGAAGGCATGTCTCAGTGAAATAAAGACAAAGTCAAAATAATTCTATTTCAGACCATATCCATCATACCATTACTACCAAAATAATCATATCAGAAGCCCATTATGTGATGGTTCGTTTTCCTCCCTCTATGCCTAACAATCTATGCATGTTGAAGTCCAAATTGTCCATGTGGTCAACCTTAAGCTTTTCATTTTCCTACTCCCACTAGATTAGGTCTTCAACCTATTTTCCCTTTTGAAAGTTTTCATAGTTTCCTACCTCACTTTCATTCATCCCTAACCCATGAATAAATTCATTCATCTCACTTACCAAGTTGAGTCACCTCATTGTCATTTTCCTTTTTCCAAATCAATCTTTTTTTATAGTGAAAATATTTCATCTATGGTCCTCTAAATCATTAATTTTTACTCACGTTGGATGATGGGGGATTCCTTAATGCCCCCCTTCTAACAATTATTAACCCATAGACCTCAACACATCATCTGGGATCGATACTAGAGACCTTTTCAGTGCCTTGAGGCTTACATGCCTTAATGGAAAGTTCTCTCTCCAATAAACAATGAGAATACATCAATGTCTCTCGTTCGTTGGGTCTTCTAGGTGACTCAACGTGAAACACATTTATTCGAACCTAGTAAGATGTACATGGACATCTTGACTCTCATTGAAATTAATGATGAGTAGTATCATGTCAGTTAACAACATTCATTAATGACTGGTAATCTAACAATTTATTTCTATGTTTGACTTCAGTAAAATCTATTCACATAGATAAGATTTATTCCATGATGTGGATATAAATGAAGAATATATGTTTCATGACACTAACAACAACTTACACAAGTGTTCCAATAAATCAAAGATTCATCTCCAGAGTTCAGAACCAACAACTTAGTTCCAACAATAACATGATATAGATGTACCAATTTTAGATCTCATTATATGTTCATACAACCAAGCAGATCAAAGTATTTCACTTAAAGATCCATGATCCAACAACAACATCATATTCTAGAAATACAATATTTCTCACATGACTTATCAAGTAGGTGAATATATGTTGTTTTCTAATCTTTAATCAATAATTATTTGAATGTTAAAAGACACGTATTTGGAAAATTTCCTATGCAGTATTGTCTTTCCCTGTTTGCTACACTTTCCAAGGATGAAGAACACTTTTAGTTGGGCGGGGGGGATATTCATCCTACATATTATACCATTTATCAAATCCATATTACACATTCCATAACATCATATTGACCAACATGATTTCCCCAAGTGATTATTATTGTTTTTATAAACACCTTCATTGACTTCCTATAATGCATTGTTTGCATATGAAGCACATATTCCAAAGCAAATATACCATGTGGAGGATGGTTTCCATGCCTTTGACATAATTCAATACACATTAATGAATAAGACTGAAAGGATTCAATGGTTGATATGCATATTACTGATTCATCATTTAGAAAGCATTCATATGATTGAATTTTCAAGTTTATTCTTTGTTGTAGCAAGAAGAAGAGTAAAAGAAAAATGTTGCCACACAAGAACCAACAATTGCAATACTTATGGTTGTCACACAAGAAGCAACCATAAGAAACAACTGCCACTTAGATATGTTTCAGAAAAAGAAGACTCTGCTACATAGTTAAGGAAAATCAATGCAAGGTTTCATGAGGACATGCAACATCTTCAGTTGGGGGGAATGTTGGGTCACCAAAATACCACCTTTTTACTAACTTTTTACTTCACTTTTAACCATATTCCACTTTCCCAAAACCTTATATTAAGACCATTTTCATGATTACATATGGGTTTAGACCTATTATTTTCCAAAGCATTCATTTTATTATTTTGAGTGAGTTTATGATTAAATGTTGGAAAAATAACATGTTTTCACTTATATATCAAAGTGGGATGAGTTCTATGATGTTTATAGGTGTATTTGAAGACTTCAACCAAGTTGTATTTGACCATCAAGCCTCAAATTCGAATTTCCTCTTCAACCCCTTGAATATTTCATGAATATTTGGAGATTTACTCAAGTATCTTGAATGGAGGAGAACCATGGAAGAGAGATTTGTGAGAATATTTGTAGAGATATTACTTGCTATGCCCTATATTTATTGCTCGGATTCTTCTTTCCTGAATATTACCCCGCTTGGGTAGCAATATCATACACCATCCATTCATAATTATTTGCACATCTTTAAGGTAATGAAATCTTTTCAGAAGGAATTCTTACCAAATTCCTTCATGCCTTATTCCACGTAGGTATGGACATTTGTATACCTTCTTTGGATGCTAGCACCCTCTTTGATATTACCTCATCAATGGTGCTTTATGGGGACTTTTTAAAGTCCCTTCAACAATATTTTAACAAAAACCTTCTCATAGTCATCCCTTTCTTCCGGTTGTCCATCATTGGCAATTGTCTTTCTCAACGACTCCAATTCCTTTCTACACAGGTCATACATCATAAATATATTAGTTATTATGTAAAATAAAAATGCATGTATCATAGAACTCTAGTCAATAAAACATTTTTCAGATATGTCCTAGCATATCTCTATGCACCTCATCACATTATCCTTAATTCTTCCATGAGTGCAATGTTATCCCCTATTCTAGGGATAAATAAGGAGATTATGTCTTGAGGCCCATAGGTCCTAGACATGGAGTACCGAGAGCCATATTGACTTGATCTTGGCCCTGGAGGGACCATATTTTCTTCAACACCTCCTATCTATTAGTAGCAGCAACATCCATCCCATCGGCCTCGTTCTGAGGTAGAAGTGGGTCTTGCACCATGAGGTAATGTGATGCACGAGCATTGCTCTACCTCAATACACACCAACCGATTAGCATGGGTGGTGTGCATTCAAAGAAGGGAGAGGCACCACCCTGTCATGTTGCCTTCGAAAATCTAAAGTGTGATCAAGGAAATTAATCCTGATAGGTTGGGAGAGCCAAAATTGTGCCTTTGCACAAGCTGGAGATAAGGTCACCATTAAGTGGTTGATGGTAGGAGGGATCTACATCTGATTCGGATCAGATTTCCATCATTGTAATCGGTCCATTTGACAGGCGTTTTGAATGGTGATTAGACACCACTAGATTACCTTGGAGGGAATCTCGTTGATCCCCTCTTGTATAAAACTCTTATATTGTTGCCAATATAGAGTATGACGAGGCATGCATAGGAGAATTGAGAGACGAAACTCAATTGTAGTCTAGACTCATGTATTGTAATGGACATTCCACCATTAATAGAAAGTAACAGTCTTTCTTGTTTATCAATTTTTGTGTAATCGATGTCTTGTTATGAATGTCATTCATATGCATTTGAGCTATATATGTATGTCAAAAATCATCTGCAGGGATAGAGATATAATTTTGTATCTGTGAGTGTGTTGTATTAAGTCTAGTTCTCAAGGCTAAGTGCAAGGAGTGTGCGACAGAGAATTGAGACTATGTGAGCTAACACAATGAATGCATATCTAAACTCGGTCGAGTTAGAAGAGAAGCTGCCAGGAGGGCACACCAACATAATTCATAGACTCAAGAGGAAATTTCAAGGTGGTTGGGTACCTTGGAAAGGAAGACTGTGTAGGAGGAAACACAATGCAAAGTTATTGAATACTCTGTAACACTCTGCCAGGAGGGCATAGAGCAAGTATGAGAGCATACAAGAGCAACACATTCTGAAGTGTTGGAATCCTTAAGAGAATCCCAGGGTTGTTGAATACTCTGAGGAAGCAAGGCTTTGCAAGAGTGCATCAAAAAAGGAAAGGAGATTCCTTAAGACTTCCAGGTGGGCTAAGGTTGAATTCGTCGAAAGGCTTAGACGAGCGCAAGGAGTGAGCCAAGGATACTGTAATTTCATCTTACAAGCTTAGGAGGAAGGGTTTTAAGTTGCCAGGAGGGCACGAGAAATTCCACTAAAGCACGTAGAGGAACTGGGAACCTTGAAGGTTTTCAAGCCAAGCAAAGTTGCAGAAGAATTTGCACAGAACTCTGCAAGGAGTGCAAAAGAAGATTGAGAACAGTTTAAGTCTTGAGAAGAAATTGTGCTAAGTGTGTAAGAAGTTCAAGGACTTGTCGAAGTCCCGAAGACCGTAAAATTTTCCATCATCGAGAGGAGACATGTGGAAAAATATCAGGAGATCCGGGAGTTGGAGCTCTGAGAGGTTTGCCAAGAGAAAACAAAGATCGCCGTGAAGTTGTGAAGAGCGGTTTGAATCTAGACCATTGGATCTGGAAGGTGTTATCACTCCAAGAAACTCTTTGAGGTTGTGGGTCAAAGATGCTTCGTAACTTAAGGTAAACTTGTTTTTTTATTTTGTATGTGTGGATCAATTGGATAACTCAATTACAGATGGTATTCAGACAGTCAAAATGAGAATCAAAAGAACCAGTGCCCTCAAGGATCAATAATCAGATGATAGCTTTTAAATGGGTGAGAAAACAATGCTTATAAACCAAATACAAATGTAGGGTTTAATAAAAAAATGATAAGAAACTATTAATCAAGTTATGAGCTAACCAATGAGATGACAGTCATTCTGCAGCTAAAACAACTTGAATAAGAGTACAGAAGGAAAGGTGAGAATCTGACATCAATAGAGAGAGAAAACTGTGATTTGTATTATCATATGGAAAAGTCTGTTTACAATATAGTATTTTTTGTATCCAAAATCGAACCTCCTTTTGGCTATGGTCTCTATCAGCTTAAATAGGTTTTACAAAGCAATTAAGATCCTCAAATGATGGATCTAAGTGTTTACAAATCTAATCAATTACATGATTCTAGGAAATAAATCCTATTCCCAAGGAGCAATTGGATTCATAATTTGATTTTCAACATCTTCGACCTTTTTAGAAAACTCTGATGATGACAAGGAAACTTGAGATCCTTCTATGCCAGTTGTTCATAACTTCATTAGTTGCTTGATGAAGTAAAAATGTCACTTTGACAGACAGGCATTTTTTGGACAAAAATAGGTGATTTGCTTGATCTATTTCACCTTGCTGGAAGCTTGAAAAACTGAAACAGAGCATTGAAACAGATCTTCTTAATTATAATTTCCACTTTAAAACCATCCTCGTGTCCTTTAGAATGATAAAACATAAATCTGTGCAGAAATAATCCCATTATGTCTTCCTCTGCGGTTTCAACAGCTCTTCTGCCTTGAAATTTGCTAGTTATTCGTTGAAAGTTCTACTTTTCAATGGCTAACTGGTTGTAAATATGCTTTCTGTGCTGGTGAAAACTCTTTATTATCAGCAAGTGTTGTGATTTTCTTATAGTTAAATGAGAGTTTCCTTCCCTGTAAAATATAGTTGTTCTCCTGACATCAATCCCACATATGGATTGAAGAGCTCTCTCGATTTGATGACCTCCTCTGCAAACAAATGCCTGTTGTACATCTAAAATAGGAACATCAAGTGTTATGATGATGATACTATATTCATTTGGAAGGAAATACTTAATGTGATTCAAGGTTGTATAAATAAAACACCATTATCATTCCAAGCAGCACTCTTAACACGAGTAGTCTCATGCATAGTGCACCTATGCACAAGTTTCTTGCTTGCAATGATGATTGCATGCTTGCTCAGCAAGGCTACGTTGTCCATGTCATTTGACCAGAAAATGTATTTAACAAACATAGTATAGATTTCTCTGAGTACAAACCTCTGTTGCAGATCAAGAGGACTATTCTATCTTCTGACCTATAAAGAAGGTTTCTTGTTCCTGCATAGAAGATTGCATCCACATTTACTGGAAAACGACACTTCTTAGTGACCTTATTTCTAATATTTTTATCATCACTTGGTTATGACTCTTATCAAGGATTGCAAATCGATTACGAGCAACAAAGACAACACATCCTTCAAGTCCTCTCCTTGCTTCCTGTGTCATATCATTTCTGCCAACACTATCCTTTGGAACGAGATAAAATTCATATGACCCACTTTCAACATCTAAACATACCAAAACATCATTCTCCAAAAGACTATAAGACAATGATTTTGGTCCTTGATTCATTTCTATGGATCCAGGCCTTCTTATTTGTATAATTTGAGTGTCTTTTGAGTTGTAAATTCATAAGCCCACATAAAATGGTCTTTGATGTAGTTCAGGGTACCTTCATAAACAACAAAGGCAGGTCTTTCTCATTCTGACTTGGAAACAGTCATCCCACTGTTATGTCCAGTAGCAAGAAGATTTATATCAGGATGTGTTGCAAGGATCCAAAAGCGATCATGCTCTCTATGAATTATTTGGACACCTGTACGCTTGGATACATCCCAAACTCTAATACTCTATCTTCTGAATTGGAAACAATAATGTCTTGGCATGCATTGAAAGTCACACAGGACACATTGTTCATATGCCCTTACACTTTTAACTGGATCTGGTAGTTGGCCTCACCATGGCACCATGTTATTTTAAAGTAATATGCCTGTGATTCTTTTTGGCACCTGTCTGAAATGCTCCGATAGTTAAAAACAAACTGCAAATTGTAACCTCCACACTATGTCTAAGTGCCAATACCCTCGACTATGATTGATGAGTCATATGGAACAACGCTCGGTGCTATGTTGCGCTTTACGTTGACTTGAGTTTGACTCATGGTTAGGTTTGTGGACTCGGCTTTGGCTTGAGCCTTTTTGTTGGGAAAAACACCCTACGGACTAGAAAACTAGGGTCAGACTTGCATGCAGATTTGACCAAATAGAAACTACTTTTTTTACCTACATCCCAAGATTTAAATCCCTTTTTCTCAGTAAATGCATGGAAAAGGACCGCCTACCTTATTACCGACATTCGATGTAGATCCTCCGTTGCGCTTTGATTACTTTCTTGTGTTGCTCCTTCCACAGATGACCTGCACTCAAGACAAACAACAACTACGCATGCATGCTACTTCTATACTCAAGGGTTAGAAATCAAACATAAATCAATCCAACTATAGACAATTTATGATTTGGGATGGGAAAAGCATTCTTTTTATTACTGAAAGTGAATCAACTTACAAAAGCTAAGACCGGCCACCGCTCCTTGAACCTGATCCTGGGCTCCTCTTCTTCTGTCCTTCAACTGCTTTGCGTTAAATCTCCTTTGGCATGAGGAAAGGCTAAAGGGTTGGGACAATGGATTACGTAAATGGGCAGAGTTTCTTCGCTATATTTTTTCCTTTTCCAGATGGTACCCCTACCCCTTCTTTTATAGGCTAGAAGGAGCTAGGGTTTTCGATGAACCCTCGGCCATGCATGGCCGAGAGTTTCAATTAACTGACCCATATCTTTTTGTTCTGTCGGAAAATTTCCTTTTTTCATGCTTTGTTAGGTGCACACAGGCTGTTGTGAATCAGCCAGCATGTACATGCATGCAGTAATTGGTTAGGTCATGTGGGCCTTGACACAAGAGGATTTTCAAAGAGTTGTTCAACAAAGTTTTGGCAAAGAAGGGATATGAGTTGGCCTGATGCCAGGTAAGCATGTGTGGTGCAATTTAGGGTTATAACAGATGCCCCCTAATGTGTGAGGTCAGAAGAGCATCTAATGGCTGAAATACAATACCAATATTTACTGATGTGCTGAACGATTGAGCCCAAGGATTAGGAACCAGGAGGTGTCATCTGCAAAATAACAAATGTCTCACCGAGGTGGGCATACCCATGCTCGGGATAAAATAGAACCATGGCTACCAATCAAATACATTGTATATTCATGTCAAATAACTATAAAGAGTAGCCACGAATAATACACAGCGGAGCTACATCTCGAAATCAGAAAGATATACATATAGAGCATCCATCTTCCAGAAGCTGATTCGGCCTAATGGTTGGGCTTCAGAGCTCAAGAAACAACTTCAAAATCTTCCAAAACTCGGGTAGGAGTGTAATATGAGTGTACGACTGCACTACCCAGAGGTCTTCGATGGCTCGTCGATTATGNTATGGACTTGATAATCTTGATGATCGGATTGAAGGCTCCAGTGATTTCGAACAAGGACTTGATTGGACATTCAGGATGGCCGAGTATGCGAACAAGAGACATATTGTAGAGGCGCTGACTCAGGCTTAGTGACAAAATTCCCTTGGACAATAGCACGACAAGTGATAAGACTCAAGCAACATATATGTTAATCATAAGTCTATGAAGCAGGAGGCAACGCAAACTCTCCATATGTTTGGAAGAATAACCAAACGGTGGATGACACAACTCTATATAGCGAGAAAAGCTTCCTAAGGTCGTACTACATCCCATAGTTTGATGATCAAATGGACAGATGTGCTTTATCCAAGGGAGACTCATTATGATCCAATAAAGAAAATACTTTTCCCATCCTCTTTTTGGCATATATTTGATTTTTTTGTTCTTTTCGATAATTTTGGAAAAAGAATAAAGTAATATTATGTTACAATGGAGGAACGAGTACTACAAACATACAAGCTCAAGGCACAAGGACAAGACTGATGTTCTGGTAAAATGATACTCGGGGAAAATCCTCCGGCGGCCAAAGGTGTTAAGATGCAGAAGCAAACTGTCACAAGGTTGGTGGATAAGGTATGCAAATGCGGTTGATAGAACACACAATTGTAACGTCCTCCGATGTAAGTTTAACGAGCCCAGAGAAGGTAATCTCGGTGGTTTTTCATATTTAGAGAGTCTGAAAAAGAATAAAAGGAGACTCCGCTGGGGTTCCTTTTTCGACAATAGTCTAGTCGATTCGAAAAAGGGGTAAACTAGCACCGATTAGATGTCAATTCAAAACCATTTTAACGAGTGTGACAAGGACAAGATCACTCGGCCATTTTTTCACTTTTAAGGAGTCTGAATAAAGCTTAACTATGGACTCCGTAAGGAATATTCTTCTGGACCAATTTAACGAGTGTGAAAGAATAAGGTCACTCAACGATATTTTCAATTTTAGGGAGTCTGAAAAGAGCTTAACTATGGACTCCGTGGGGGTTTCTTTTTCGTAATTTTAGTCCCTCGGGCCCGAAAAAGGGATAAAATCATACCTGAGAGTACTCTTCTAAAAAATGAAAGTTCTATAGAGTATACCTTTGTTCGTACAGTTCACTGTCCGGACCGAAAAAGGGGTAAACTACTGCCGGATAGACGTGACTTCAAATTTCAGTTTAATGAGCGTGAAAGGCCATAAGATCGCTCGAAAATCTTTTCATTTTTAGAGGGTCTAAAAAGGGGTTAAAAGGAGACCCGTTTAAGGAACGTTCTCCTAGACCAATTTAACGAGTGTGAAGAAACAAGGTCACTCGACAATCTTTTCATCTTTAAGGAGTCTAAAAAGGGCTTAAAGAAGACTCCATAATGGTTACTTTTCTCAGTTAATCTGGACGATATCGAAAAGCATAAATACAGTCTTTCCGGATGTTGCTTTCGGATATCAAAGCGAGCTTGAAAAACAACAAAGTTAGCTCATGATAGACTCTTTGTGGGTCGATGCCTGGCATCTCCTTGGGGGAGCTGTATGCTCCGACGAAAACATTGTCTATGATGCCAGGGGTTCTGGAGATATTGATAGGTATCATTTTAGCAATGGTTGCCATATTACCCTTAACATAGATATTGTGTGTAGCTAATGGATTAGTATGACAAGACCTATCTCCAGTCATAGTCACAGTGAATTCTCCTGCTTTGATTCAGCTTAACTTTGGGAGGAAATACGATATGTGATGAAGATCATCTCAAGGTTTGTCTGGACTAGTCATTGCTTTGATTACTGCTTCATCAGAAGGCAAGACTAAGTCTAACGAATCGACATTAGTGAGAGAACCCTAAGCCCAAATAGGCTCTAGAAGTGGATCTAACTCTTTTGCAAGAGTCGGATCAGGGTTAGCTGAAGCTTGTTGGACTAAAGAGTATGCTACCTCAGTGGCAGACAGGGGCATGGACATGCCTGGGTGCCCTGTCTCATCCATTGTGGATGATGGGGAAGGAATAATCCAAGGATCCTCAAGGTAAGTCATGCGGAACAACGAAACTTGAAAAATCTCAACCTTATGGTGATTAGATATAAATTTGATATCATCGTGAGGAGGTCGGTAATCGAAGGTACCCATCAAGGATGGGCACAAACCAAATCCTACGTTAACGACACCTGGTTGAGGATTATCAATCATCGGGACCGTGGATGCCCCCAAAGCTGGGTCAGGTATGGAGAAAGACAGTTGATTGATGGTCACTATCCGACCCTCATGTGGAAACAACAAGACTCAAAAAACTGTAGCAACCACAAATTGCATAACATAATTCCAACTCTATCCTAACAATAGGTTATAGTCGAGGGGAGCATTGACTACCTCTACTTCGACACACACGGTTTTCCCTCCTAACTACATAGGGAAAGAAGGAACGATGCCATGTGGTCGGAACGAATGACCGTCGAAAGCAGTGAGGATAGTAGGTGATGGAGACAAAACGGGTTGGCCAATGGCCTTCCAGCATGCTAATGACATAACGCATGTCGAGGCGCCCTCGTTGACCACCGTGCAGAAGATATTTCGTGTAAAATTTTTCGTGGGATGAGCCACTACTATCTGAAACGCTACGTGGTAAGGCAGACGAGGTTTTAAGTCAGTTGTATCTAACATGATGTTGCCCAAATTACAAGTCTCAGTAGAGCCCAAAGTGGTTAACAAGGATTTCCTCTGAGCAAGGTAGCTTTGGAGGACCTCCAAAGTAGACATCGCACAAGGGGTTTGTGATAAATCTTCCATCATAGAGTAATTTTGGGTGGCCCTTGTGTTTCGGTTGTGAGAAGATTTTTTAAATGCACCCTTTGGAATGCGTGCCATGGTTTCTCCCAACGTCTTCTCAATCTGTAGAGGAAGAGATGGGAGATCAGCTTCTTTACCCTTCTCAGAAGCGCTTGGTTTACTATAGTCGTGCGCTCGAGTTGATATGAAAGCATCACCCCTAACCATATATACGTTCGTGGATGAGGGATTGTTTGGAGGCGGGCAGGTTTCTTGGCTACCCCCTTCTGTGCTTGTAGAGGCTTGAGTGAGATTTTGCCCATGTTGAAAGGGATTAGTCAACACGGCTTGTTGTTGCTATGTGATGAACTTTTGGGCCTCTACAAGTCGAGGACACAGATGAGTCGGGTGGTATTCCATTCACAAGTTGCATGGATACCTCGCCTTCCATTTTTTCGTGTTGTCCCCGCCATCATTATCAGTGGGTTTTTTATCCCCCTTACCCTTCTTTTGTTGTTTTTTCTTCCCTTTAGGCTGCTGGGTGGCCTTTGGGTTAGTCGACTGCACGGAGTGTACTTCTGACGTTTGGGTAGGGGGAGCAACCAAAGAAGTAGTTTGGCTGGCCGCTGTGTGTTGTATGGATAATTTTTGCAACTATTTTGTCAATTGCTCAGTGGGCTTGGTTTGTGCTGAACCAACAATACCATCGGCATGTGGTCCAGCTCTCTGTCTAGTCTTATCCAGTATCAAACGTGGCGCATCTGGCAAGATGTTGTATAATAAACCAGACTGAGAATAGATGAGCTCAAACTGTTGAGCCCTCATGATGGCATCTTCCTCGGAGAAAACTCTGGATGTCGCGACATCTTTGGATAACTGTGGGACCAAAGACTTAAGGAACCACTCAAGCAGGAATGTTGGTGGGACTGTTACTTTGATTAAACTCTTCTGGCGTCTCCACTCTCGGATACGATTAGAGATATGGTCCACTGTTGTCTGTTCAAAATTGGCGAGCAGCTCTGTGCCAGCGTCATATCTCACAGGTAACTGGAAATGGTTAAGGAAGGCCATCGCTAGTTCACCAAAAGAAGAGTATCTTGAGCGATCGATCTTGATGTACCATTTCACGACACTCCTAATGAGAGTACATTGAAACAATCGCAACTGTACGGAGTCATATTTCAATGAGTTAGATGAGCACCAAAGATGAAAGGTAGTCACATGATCACCTGGATCTTCATTAGGCTTGGCCTTGAACTTTGGAATGTCCGAAGGAAACTTCGTCGGCATAGGAGGCCAACGTGGATCATGAAAAATAGGATCATCTAACAACCTTGTCAAATCTGGCAAGTGTAACGTCGCCAAGAATGGTAGTTTGGGTTGCTGCTGATAACCTGGGAAAAGGGTCCTAGAGTTTGATTGGCACCAGGTTGCCAGGAAAAGTTTGGTTGCTGGCCCGGATTCTGGTAGAAATCATCGCCCTAAACAACGTAATTATTTTGCATCTATGGAGACATCATCGGCTGATTTCCCAAGAAGGACATAGAGTTTTGGGCATGCATCGTGTTCGAAGGACTTTGGTAAGGATTACCCCATGCCGGTCCTACTGGGAGAGGCATAGTAGTTTGTCCAGGGTTCCATTGACTGTGGAAATAAATACGCCAGAACAACATTCCAAAGGAGGGAATGGATCCTTGTCATGAGTTCCAAGGTCCTGCTATGTGTGCCCCCTGTGCAGGAATAGTATCCTGCGCAGGAGTAGATTGTCCAAAAATGGGGTTGCCCCCAGTTGAAAAAGTGGCTGATGAGAAAGTTTTATTACCAAACGTCCCGTTCCAAGAAAACGGTGTCGAACCTACCAGCATACTGTGCACAGGTGTTCCTTGACTCCCTGCTCTAAATAAACTAGTGTGTGTAGGTTGCCCGATAGACCACTGATGCGGACCACCAAGTGAAGGGGACGAAGGAGGAATATGACCTCCTGCATAAGGAAAAGTGTTAAAAGGGACAGGAGTGCCCCCAAGGTGACCTTGCAGAGGAGCGCTAGAGCTCCCTTCCCCTAGACCCAAAGTCTGTAAAGTGGAGTAGGTTAGTGTAGGACTTGTACCCGAACTAGGCATACCGTATGAAAATGGAGGGCTTGTCACACTAGGAGTGAAGGGGGTTGTGGCGACCGCCATATACGGGTTCGGTCCACTGTGCGACGTAGTTTCGGCCGAGACCATGGTGGCTTGGACCGACGATGGTAGGTTAGGAGATGACTCTCCTGTGGTGGCAAAGGTGATGGGAATTGATGAATTCCCAAAAGGAGTAACAACATTTGTTTCCATAGCTATGTGAGGCACTGTCTGGCGTTCACGAAATTGGAATGGTACAATAAATGGTGCCAAGATATCAGTGGTTGGGGTTTCAACCGAGCCAAGAGAAACTACTTCAAGGTTCAAAAAGGTTGATTCCTCCGACAGTTGTTTGGGCACAAAGGTTTGTAACCCGGTCACTTCAAAAGACCCTTGTTGGTATAGCTTCCGCCTTAATGGTGGCGGGGGTGGCTCCAATGTAACCGGCGGCAGGCCAAGAAGCCTTCGTGACCGGCGGAGCTCGAGATCCTCCACTGTGTGAAAAGATAAAAGACACGCTAAGGTATTCTAAATGTTCAAAAGTAACACACACTAAAAAATAAGCCCCTAGGAGATAAGACAAGAAATCACTAAACTATTTGGAAGAACAGTTACAACAACCAACACTAGAGCAACTTACCGGTGCAAGTGAAACTTGAACACGGAAGCACCCTCTGGGTATACTCTGCAAAGCGTGGCCCGATGTCTGTCCTAGATACCATGGTATACCCCCACAGTCACCTGTGTATGTCCCTAAAAATATTGGCAACTAGGTTGCCAGCACGTGAACAGTCACCAGGCGGGTACAATCGAAAGTCGGGTAGACCACAATGAGTAGGGTATAGAGCCCGAAACCTGTCAAGGGTATCGAGAGAAAATGGTCCAGAAGACAATTGAGGACCTCGAACGGATTCAATACCCACGAAGCCCCATGGAAAATGCAAATGACGGAATCCCAAAACAAGCCTTCTATATGTGTTCTCCACTACGATTGGTCCGGCTTTGGAGGGGTTATCTCCGCTACCTTTCCACACGGGACCTCGTGTTTATCCCCTGTGTTAGAGGGGGGTCCCACATAACTTCCACGAAACTGGATTAGACACTCCCTATCTCAGACTCTAATGTTTGGTTTTGAATGGCCTTGAAGAGTTTCCTCTCCAACCTAATCCAAGGCCCTAGTCCTGAACTAGTTTGTGAACCCTACAAACATAAAATTCTAGTAGATTTTAAAATTACCGTTGCTTTTATGGATTTATCTTATGTCAAGAGGTATGAGGGTGAAACTGATGATGTGTAAAAGACGAAAGAAAAAATGAATGAAAAAGCTGGAAACAAAAAACTTTTACTAAATGCAAAATTTCAACAACTTTTCACAAAGAAATATTTTTTTAATTTTTCTAAGATTTTATACTGTAAACTCAAAGGAATTTCGCTCGACTACGAGCTACTTATGATCTAAGTGAACTGCAAAATACTTACAAGATAAAATACTTTTCCCTAGCTAATGATGCAGAAACACACTCTTCAACCAAAGAAGCAAATGAAACGATATTTTTTATTTATTTAAGTGCTAGTAAAGCAAAAAAGGGAAAATACCGACAAGCAAAAAACCAAGAAAAACAATTATGGTTTAAAGTGTAGATCGCAAAGAATCAGAGTAAAGAATCACACAAAGGAAATTGAAAAAAAAATGACTCTCACGCTTGTCTAAAAACCATAAAACACAATTTTTTCTTTTATTTTTCTGTTAACTTTTAACTGAGAAAAAGCAGGCTAAGGGTAAGATGAATCCTAAGCTACTGACTGTTCAAACCTAGATTCAAACACCTGAGAGGAATACTTCTTATCAAAGGAGGGGATGACTGCCCCACCCTGAACAAAAAGTAGCCTATACAAGCACGCGATTGTCACTAAAACAACACGCGTGCAAACACATGCTGAACAGAGACAGAAAGCGTGTACACGCGGGCTAACCTTGTATAGGTTGCGTGTATATCTAACTTCTAAAGAAAAATATGAAAACATGCAGTCCAGGCCAGGAAGAGGCCTCTGGTATTGATAACCAAGATCCCTTGAAGGCTTGGATGCTCTTTCTAATAGAAAAAACAAATAATGCAAGGAATAATAAGGCGAAAAAAGCAATCTGAGATAGCACTGTTAACAAGCAAGACTCAGACAGGATTCCAGAAAACCCCTTGAGAATGTGTAATTTTGATAGGGAAGAGGAGGACTACCTCTAAGGTTCTCTGAACTCCTACACGCTACTGCTATCTCTACAGCTAGCGTTCACACGTGGGTTGTCAGAGGATAGGGCGTGGGTACACGTGTTCAGGCCTTCTGCAGGCCGCGTTTACCTCTGTGTGTCTCGAAAAATACAGTCAACCAAAAGTCAGGGAAAGCTGGTATGGAAAACTAGACCCCCTTCTAGATTAGACCTTACAAAAAAAGAAAAGACAGGCAAAGAAAAAACAGAAAACCTAGTCTTTAAACTACCCAAAAATTTTAAATAAATCTAGGAACCCTAAAGAGTATTCTTCCCAGTAAAGTCGCCAATTCTGTTGTTGGGAAAAGCACCCTACAGACTAGCAAACTAGGTTCAGACTTGCATGCAGATTTGACCGAATAGAAACTACTTTTTTTACTTACATCCCAAGATTTAAATCCCTTTTTCTCCGTAAATGCATGGAAAAGGACTACCTGCCTTATTACCGACGTTCGATGTAGATCCTCCATTGCACTTTGATTACTTGCTTGCACTGCTCCTTCCACAGATGACCTACACTCAAGACAAACAACAACTACGTATGCATGCTACTTCTTTACTCAAGGGTTAGAAATCAAACATAAATCAATCCAACTATAGACAATTTATGATTTGGGACACGAAAAGCATTCTTTTTATTATTGAAAGTGAATCAACTTACAAAAGATAAGACCGGCCATCGCTCCTTGAACCTGATCCTGGGCTCCTCTTCTTCTGTCCTTCAACTGCTTTGCGTTAAATATCTTTTGGCATGAGGAAAGGCTAAAGGGTTGGGACAATGGATTACGTAAATGGGCAAAGTTTCTTTGCTATATTTTTTCCTTCTCCAAATGGTACCCCTACCCCTTCTTTTATAGGCTAGAAGGAGCTAGGGTTTTGGACAAACCCTCAGCCATGCATGGCTGGGAGTTTCAGTTAACTGACCCATAGCTTTTTGTTCCGTCTGCAACTTTCCTTTTTTTGTGCTTTGTTAGGTCAACGCGGGTTGTTGTGAGTCAGCCAGCATGTACACGCATGCAGTAATGGGTTAGGGTGCGTGGGCCTTGACACAAGAGGATTTTCAAAGAGTTGTTCAACAGAGTTTTGGCAAAGAAGGGATATGAGTTGGCCTGATGCTAGGTAAGCATGTGTGGTGCAATTTAGGGTTATAACAGGCCTAGATTTGGTGCAATATGAGAATGACCTTGTGATCTTGTATGGATTTGTGACATGTGGACTTGAGATTTGTCTTGACTCCTGACTTGGTGCACTAGGCTTATGGCTTGGTGGTTATATGGAGACTAGGCATTCAACATGTAGACTAAGAATTTGGAATATGAGTTTTGGTGTGATATGGATTAGGCTTAGGATAGTTTAGGAATAAAACACTTAAGTGCAAACATCACTTTTTTCTTAGGAATTTTAGAAATAAAATATACATTTCATTTCAAAATATAAAGAAGCCACAAAAAATAGGGTTTAGGAAGCACTGACGATGCTTCAAAATGCAGGTGAAAACGATCACACAGAGCTTTGAGGAAGATCTGGAAGTTAAAATACTAGCTAGAAAACTTTAGAAATGAGCGTATTGAATAAAAGTTGAGAAGACACTCCAAAAATACCAATGCATTTTTTATCGCTAACAGAAGGGATGTGTGGAAGCAGTCCGTTGATCTAGAGGATTAGTACTCCGGGAGATATCAGAGGAGTATATCGAGAGACTCTCGAAGGCCAAAGTCTGAAGAGATCGTAGCCATCAATTGGAAGGATGAAAGAGGACCGTTGATCCTCGCGTGTTGGATTTCACCGATTCAGAGCTCAGGAATGTAAGAGTTGCTTGTCATGGAAAGAGACGAAGCCCGAAGCCCAAAGCTCTTTGTGTGATTGAGCCCTGGGTCATATCCTGAGGTCACGTGATAGAAAGGGTCTGGCACAGAGAGCAAGTGCCACCACCAACTTTCTTCAAAGGGCCAAGAAGAGAGTCGCGGGGTTGAGAGGACCCACACTTTGGAGAAAGAAGGAGTTGTGGTAGAGTTTGTTGGCTTCTAGCAGGGAGCCAAAGTGTCAATCTGACTCAGGTGTTGAAAACGATCCTAAATCGGGAGGTCGCGCAGCCCCGAAGGAGAAGGAGAAGGGGGTTGGTGGGGGTTTACGACATAATGAGTCTGGGTATCATGGTATGTGTCAATCTGATTCTCAAAACATTTGAATATGTGCATTGAATTATATTTTGTTTCATGATGTTTGCTTGGAAATTATTCCTTTTAACTTGTCCATACCCGGGGGGATGACAAAGTGCCCTAGTAAGTTGGTTCCCTTAGGGATGAGTTTCCACTAGGTGGGTCTATGAAATTTCATCATCCATTCCATCCATACTTATCAGTTTTCATCATTTTTCCTCTCATTTATTCCCTACATTGGTTTGGGCATTGGGTTTGCCAAGATAGTAAGGATTGTACCTTTCCTTGTGGGAAGAAGAGGCTAAAGGCCCAGAGGGTAAAACATAGATGTCAAAATTTAAAATCCAGGATGAAACATTGAGATGCTTCACCAAAGGATCCCCGAGAAAGCAATAAAAGGCTTCTCAGCAAGAAAAGGGGGGGACCCATAAAATAAAATAAAACTTAAGACCTAGTTAGTGGATAGGAGGTCTCATAATGAGCCGACCTATTAGGTCCATGGGAATGTAGTGGTATGACACTACTATTCATCTGGTCCCCAAGCCATGGTAGTGGCTCTTGGTGGCGTAGCCAAGAGAAATGGGGTCTCATCATGAGCCAACCTTCTCATCTTCGTTAAATGCTTGTGGGTAACATTGTCACCATTGGTCACCATGCCAGGGCAGTTTCCTCCAACTATTCTCTTGAAAGAAAAATCAAATAAGAAAAAGAGTAAAATTTGAATGGGCTAGGAAACAATTGCATCCATGACAAGATGCAACTCACCCTCTACAGAGGCACCCACAGGTAAGACCTGCACTTCCTTGTTATCACTGCACCCCTTGCCCAAACATACCCTAATCCATCTCATGCATTTACATGACCTATATTAGTCTTCACATGAAAACACCCCACACCTGAGGAGGATTATCCCAATAGGAAATCTTGAGACCCTCTCCAAACCTGGCTTGTTAAATAGTGTAACGTCTTTGAGAATTTGTCTAGGTAAAGCGGGGTTTGATGCACATGTTTGGGTAACTTGATTATTAGATGTGATTTACGTTGCTATGATCCCTGTGACTTATGATCTCATGGAGGGATTACTTTTTGTTGTTGCAGGACCATGCCCGACGGATAGGTACATATGGGGAGATAATTAGCTCAGACCTCCATGGAGCTAAAAGCCCACAGATGGATGTTGAGACCCCAACCAGGGGTAGAGGGATACTAGAGGCTTGCACCAAAGAAAAGGGAGGACGTTCCACCAGAGGCACTTTGGCATGCCTAGACCTAGGGGGTCTTACTCTTCCACCATGATGTTGGCCCTTGATGTCATCATTCTGAGCTTTCATGTCATCCAGTTGGGGTTTTCGGCATGAGGACATCTTGGTTGGAATGTGTGGCAGTTTTTGAGGATTTTTGAACCCCAACGTTTCACTTTGGAGGCCTAGAGTTCCAAGAGGGGGACCAACGTCACCCTAGGAGGGGCATGATGTCATCCCTAAAAGATAAAATTAGGGTTTTAATTGTCAATTTTATGTAAAACTAGATTTTTGATGTAAACTGGCCATGTCGACCTTTTTTGACCTAAAATGTAATTAAAAGTCACTTGTATTATATAAATAAGGGAAAAATATCTTATATTTTTCATCATCTTTCACTCACACAAGTGTGAGGTCTGAAATTCGGCCTTCTTTAAGGGTTATTGGTTGAAACTAGTGATGCACATTTCTTGAAGGAGGCAAATTTTGGTGCTTTTTGGCTATTTGCTTGTGGAGGATCTTCAACTAGGGTGATTTGCTAGATTATTCTTGGTGAAGTAAGTAGAAATTCTGCATTTCTTTATTGTGAATGAATTCTATTGTTATTTTTTACTTGTTTCATGTCTAATATTATGAAATTGCTAACTTGAAACCCTAGGGGAATGACATGTGTTATCATCTTTTTCCCTATAATCTTCCATATGCTAAGATCTCTTTAAAGGCACCTAATTTGAAGTAAATACTAGATCCCTACCATTGTAGCACTCTAGTAACCTTACTTCCTTTGCCAATTGTATAATTTATTACATTTTTTTCAAGGAAAGAGAAAATTGCTAGGGCCTAACCCTTGTTACTTTCTAGCACTTTTCTCCTGGAAAAGGATTTTTGAGGCCTTGGGATACCAATACCACTTTTTTCCTCTCCATCCCTTAACATATTATTATCATTTTCTACATTTACTTTAAGAATTTTCTGCTTCCATCAGTGACTCCATTAACCCTAGAAAGGCACTAGACTACATCTTATAAGTGTTGATTGATCAAACAAACACTTAAACTCTGATCTTTGAACTCTGTATTAACCATTTCTAACTTTAGATTAGACTAACCTACTTACTAATTTGTTGTTGTTGAAAAATATTTCTATATCCATCTATAACAACATCAAATTCATCTTAAAAGCAAGTTTTAAAGCTGATTATACATTGCCTTCATTTCTTCTGACAATCACTAGCATTTTTTGAAGCTTATGTTATCATTTTTGGTCATTTTTGAAGCTTTGTTGAGGCATAATTGTGAAGATATTTCTATATATACATTGTTGTTATAAATACTTATGTTGCTTCAGCTTTTATATCAGCTTGTTCTTTTCATCAAAGTCTATGGTTTTATGAAGCATTAACATCATACAGTACTTGCAAATAGTATTTTTCTTGTTGTCTTGTTCTGGGCAGGTACACTCAAATATTACTTTTCTTCATCTCATCAAAACCTTTGGAAACTTTGATAAGAGTGACCTATGAGAGGGGTGGGAATTTCATGATACTATTTTCCTTAGCCTTATCAAACCCCCCAGGTCATTGGGGGCGTCTCCCTTGGGGTATCTTAAACATAATTTTAAATAGAAAGGGATCTCCTATTAAGGTGAAATTCATAGGTTATTCCCAGTTATGCCAATTTTGTACCCACTTGCCTTGGGATTTTGGGGCAAGTACTAATTCTCATAGTCATCCCTTGTTTTCAGTTGTCCTTCATTGGCAATTGTCTTTATCAATGACTCCAATTCCTTTCTACACACATCATACATCATAAATATATTAGTTATTATGTAAAATAAAAATCCATGTATCATATCACTCTAATCAATAAAAAAACTTTTAGATATGTCCTAGCATATCTCTATGCACCTCATCACATTATCCTTAATGCTTCCATGAGTTCAATGTGAGTTTTAAACCTGCGAAGTAAAGCAATGCATATAGATTCTTAAGCAATACATAAATTAATCAATGGCTCATACACAGAGTACACAAAGATTTTTACCGGAAACCCTCAACCGGGAAAACCTTTCTTATTTTCATTAT